>LQRL01123657.1:1495-15275 GCA_001703475.1 Hydroides elegans
GTCACCTGGCTTCCTGTCGACCTGTCTACCTGTCTACCTGTCGACCTGTCGACCCGTCTCCCACATAAATAGTATAATCTCCGTGAATTCTTTATATCCTTAAACATTGTTATGTCTCATATCAATAACCTTCATAGTTCTCATTTGGCTACCTGTCGACCTGTCTTCCTGTCGACCTGTCGACCCGTCTCCAACATAAATCGTATCATCTGAGTGAATCTTTTATATGCTTAAACATTTTAATGGCGCAGCTCAATAATCTTTATAGTTCCCACCTGGCTACTTGTCTACCTGTCTACCTGTCGACCATGCTATTTTCTTCTAACCTCATATTTCAAAAATAGTCCTCAAACTTTCAATATTCTTGCGCGTAAGTGTGTGGGGAATTCTAAAGTTGTTCCGCTTGTAAATGTTTTTAAATGTTTCCAAAGACAATTTAAATCTTTGCCTGTTTGCGATAGTACCTTCTAGTTTATTTATACGCTATTATAAAACCATTAATCATTGATTTTAAATAAATAACTTACCTCGTGAATGAACATTGCTTCGACGTTCGCCGTCTGCAAATAAGTGTCTGAGCCACTCACTAAAGTGCTTCCCGCCCGGATGGAGTAGTACCCGTCGTAAGCGTCGTCAAGGCAATGGGCTGCGGTGACGACCCAGTTGGGCTCGATCAAGGATCCGCCACAGATTTGATTTCTGCAATGATGAAGTACTATACATTAAACGTTTTGCGTTACAATTTCTCTATAAACCCGTTTGAGTTCCAAAATCTCTATTATAAAAACACACTCACTCTGTGTTGAAAATTAAGGCATAAAATTCAACAATGGATCTTAGGTACTGGCAGGCTCAGATCTGCATCAGGGCGTTTGAGTCGGGAAAAATAATATTATTGTTTATATATATTTATTGTATGAGGGTCGTGCGGGGCTCTCTTCATTCATATTCATTCCTGACTGCTTCTTGTTCCCGACTGTTACCTCCCTTAATCCTTATTTAAACAAGAAAAAAACCGCCTTACCCAAAGACTTCGAGTGCGATCTGCCAGGGCCATGCGCCTGCGTCTGCGTCGAATCCATTAATGATGCGCGCAATGCCCGTGGTCGTGTCCACGCTCTGGCCGCGACTACCACACGCTTATATAATTAAAACAGAAAAAAAAACATGCAATAATGTAAAAATCAACAAGGCACAACAAGGCACAAAGCTCTGACCACGGCTACAGCGCGTTAACTTTATGAGAATAGATATATGTTTTATCAATACGATAAACAGGTTTGTACTTTCTTGGATAAACTCAATATGTTTATTTCACACCACGATACATAACAAAAAAGTAAAATAACTTTAAAACACCATTATAATAACGAGCAACATCAACATAGTGGTTTGAGCCTAACAATTTTGCAAAAAAAGGTGTTTTCTAGGTCAGATGAGCTGTTTCTCCTTTTCTAGACAGTTTGGAACAGAAAATATAATCTTGTGCGAATCTGAAATTGCAAATTTCAGTTGCTTACTTTTCAAGCATCTTTGTTTTAATTTTAAAATAATTATTCGCACTACGAAAATTAAGAACATATCACAAATGTGTTCCTGAAACTGCTAAAAATCGCCAAGCTAGGAAGTATTTTCTCAAAATTTCCAAGCCAGCTGGAATTTGGTTGGAAAACACCTTTTGTGAGGGACATTCTCGAGCGGTGCTGTTCTTATATATATATGGGTTGGCATTGTAGCACATGTCCATAAACATGAATATAAAATAAATCCATCTTAAATGTAAGATCTATCACATGAATGAACTAGATATCCTTGTGAAATGTTAAGGAAAACCTCGCCTGCTTTTCATCGCAAAGTTGTCCCATATGTTTTTATCGAATGAGTGGACATTCATGAGCCCTTGATAGTATGGTAAACTTACCATCATAGGTGCAGACCAGTTTGACTGCAGTGTCAGCAACACACGTACTGAAAAAATATACCAGCATGAGAATATAGTAATGAAAGCAGATCGGTCTTCTCGACAATGTATGAAGATACTTTCTCTAAATGAACATTATGAAAACGAAAAGAATAATCAATGTAAATACCATATACTATTTTACTGGATAAAACACTATGTTTGTACTAATATATACAAAAATAATTACCTGCTAAAAGTAAGGACATCTAATGTGCTGTCGGTGCGGGTTCCTCCAGGGTTTGCCCAGCCATTGCTTGACTCTGGCACTGAGGATGAACTTACGGTACTGCTGGTCTCGCTTGCTGATCTGTTTGTGATATACAAGTATGTGTGTAATTGTTCGAACAGCGAGGGTTACTTTGTGTGATTTTGCAAATTGAAGTATTTTATTTTACATATGCATTTTATGCATACTTAAAGACTTTAAACATTCTTCGACTTGTTTCATTATGACCTTGAAATGAGCAGCCCTCCAGACGTATTTAATTTTCCTATTGTTTCAAATACACTATGTAACTCTTTCGAAATTCAAGCGGTTACCAAGTTTTAAACAGATTTTTAGGAATATTATCGCACCCGAATCCCATTTCGTCGCAGGTGTCATCGTCCCAACTCGAGTCCCAGTCCGTGCTACAAACGGGTCGATATGAGTCCTCGTGTCTCACCAGCAGATAAACCTCCCCGTCGTTCTCGCCAATAGTTACTGAATTCAAAATAATGGTCGTTATGTGAAATATGAACCTTTGAAAGAAAATATAGTAAATATATATACATATAATATTACTTTTTTTCTTCTCCATACCGCGAAAAACTCCACAAATACCTTTCCACACCATACTATGTAATATGCAATTACATTGCGTTTTTGCTCAGTGGAGTAAATGTCTTTGAATAGTAACAAACATAACAATATAACAATATAACAAACACGATTTGAATTCATTTGAACATGGATTAATGGCAGTGTAAATAACTCAATATGTAAAACATGTTCTTCAAGTTCGAAAGGCTTTTTTTAAAAGCTCCATTTATATTTTACTGAACATTATTTATTTTCACACAAATAGTGCACATGATGATTCATAAAATAATTTTATATTTCTCTTACGGCAATCCCATTCATCCGACCCATCTCCACAATCGTCAGTCTGATCACATCGCAGCGACAGGTCGATGCAATCGCTGTGGTCGGCGCACGCAAATTCCGTATCAGCGCATGTAAGTCCTGGCAAAAAGATAATAATGGGTATTTCATGAAATATTATGATATCGTCTACTTTAAAGTAGCCCTGAATGCTATTGAATACTTTTGAATTCTATTTATCTATATTGTATTGATGATTTTTATTACGGCTGGTTTGATGAATATTATATATTCTTTTATTTGTTTTCATTTGTTGTTGAAAAGGTTGATTCATTATATACTTCTTGGAGATTATTTTTATATCCGTCTTCGTTCAAGTAGAGCTTTAGACGCTATATGTACCCCATTCATGAAATAATTATAATCATGTGTAAGGAGATACTCGACACATATTGAGCAGACTTATAATAATAATCAACAAAATTGTGCTGGAACTGGATATTGTATGAACAAAAAAAACAGTTGCACTATTTCGTTAAACAGAAACGCTATTTTGATAGCCGTTCATCCACCCACTAATATTTTTAAAAAATGTTTCATGTGTAATGCCATATTGTTTTTGCAAAACCACCTTTAAATACGTTTTCTTGTTTTCACAGATGATAACCATCGCCCACCCACCCAAATATTTTGATATGATTATCCATCCGCAAATATATTTTTTAAAGAGATTAATTTCATTTGCGTTCAATTGATAGCCGAAAGGGGAAGGGGAAATCAAGGACGGTCACTTACCACAATCATCCTCGTCTTCTCCTTCGCTACAATCCGAGAGGCCGTCGCAGAAAAACTCGTCGAACATACACGCGTTGTCAGAGGAACACTCCGATGCGTGGCTGCCGCACCCTTCTGAAAATCAAAAAGAAATATTTGTGTTTTTGGTCAAGAGAAGGGAACTTTGGAATACTTTTGCTTGTTAAAGACGGTCGCCGTATATGACTGTATTGAAGGAAATTTTTACATGTTCACATGATATAATTGCCAGCAATGATAATATTAATTTGTACCAAAATCATATTCCGGTCTTATTCAGGCTATCTATTGACACTTTTAGAAGATTAGATAAATATTAGGTACGTTTCGTATTCAGGCTGATATCATAAATTGAATGAGTGTGGTCAAAGCTCATGAACGCTATGAATTTTATATAAAGGTCACTTGAAGCATGACGTAATGATATTCACTCATGGTTTCATTTGACGATTTAAATTGATGTCGTCCTAAGGTCCGGGAAAATCCAGATACATACGTCCAAGCGAAATTGACGTCAAAGTTCAATCTCATATTCATGTGTTTGTACTGAAATAAAGATTATTCTCTAGATTTGTTCATCGCATTGATACCTGGTGGCCGGCTGTCCACCCGTTTCATATAGGTGGCTCACAGATTCATGAATAAATTTACTAAAATTCGCAAGGCGTTTCATGCAGAATATCTATTTTGTACAGCATAATCATATACAGTCTGTATAACAAACACAAGTCCTGTAAAACCAGTCGCGATTCATTTAATATAGAATTCATAGGAGTTGTAAAACACTTAAGTTTTACGATCATTGCGAATGACGTTGTGTCAAGTGTTTTATTTACCTGGTAAGGTGAAAAGGGGTAGTTAAGTAATTAATATTTATTTGTAAATTGCAAACATGATCCGGGATCTATCATGTCTTTTTTTTGTCGTTTATCGGCAAATATGTTAAATGTATTGAAATGACCATTTGCTAGCCATATTTAAAAAAAAAAAGAATTGCATATTATATATCGTATTATAGTGCAGTATAATAGTAAGGTACAGTATTATAGTATTTTATTATAGAGAATAAAATATAACTCAAATCCCAGTTTAATATAAGTCTAATTTATCTTCTTTATTCAACGTCTGAATTAAATGATAAACCTAATTCAGAAAAACTGTAAAACCCTTCAAAATATTCAAAAATATCCATAAAACACAAACATAACTATCCACGCATCTCTATGTTTGTTTTGGTCATCTTCCATTAATAACATTCAATTATATCTTTACATCATCAATCCACAACTCCAACCCAATCCACTAACCATTACCCTACCCAATCTCTCTAAAAAAACCAAACGCATCCCTACTCACCGTCATTATTTTTCTTATTGCCAGCGCCCGCTAACAACACCGCCACAACGATAACCACCACAATAAATACAACCACCGCTATAATCACACCGATCACCACTATGGCAACCCACATTCCACTTGACGCACTTTTCGGCGGCACATGGGGCGCACCATAGCCGGGGGCCGGTGCCACTGCGTTATTGAAAACTGGTGGTGGGGCTGGGTTTGAATAGGCTGGTGGCGGTGGTGGGTAGGTGTGTCCATCCATAGCAGGATTGTCGTATCCTGGAGGTGGGGACTGTTCTGGGTAGACTCGATTCGACATATTTGAATGTTTTTTTTTTTTGGCTATTTTAATTTAAAAATATAATATCCCGAAAATATATTATATATCATGTATGAGCTTCCTAAACCGAAACCCGCGATATGTTATTTAATCGAACAATACTACTTTCATATATCCATGATTGTTGTGAGGTGAGCAAATTATTCACTAATGGCGTGTCGTCGTCAAAATATAGTTGTCTGTATTAATGGTAAATCGACCCGATCTATAAATGGTTTCTTCTTCCTCATAATTATAAATGATCTCAACTGTAACCGCAGTTGCTTAATCCCGTTCCGGGATTTTTTCGAGTAAAAGATATTGCCCCATATACCGATGCCGGATCATGTGAGGTTTGTTTATGTTTGGGGATAAGAGATAATGGGAATACTGCCCTATACAACTCTTATTTCATGCACATTATTTATAATACATATTATATACTATTTTAAACCATTATTCTTAAAACGAAATTATGATAGAAATAAAGAAAGACTCAAAGCACTATATATCGATTATCGTTACTCATATTTGAACAGTTCTGGGGTCGTGCCTGCAATGTGAGTTTGGTGAATAAACGAGGACAAAATCGTATTGACTTAAGTGCTCAATGGGGATCCGTTAGTATGTATTCCGTATATATTGATCACTTAAGCGTGTCATGGGCGATCGAAGTCCGCTCCCGGGTTAGGAATAATTGTTCTCATAATAAATCTAGGCTGTTGAATTATTAATGAGGTATTAGGCATACGATACTAAATCGAGGGTAATGAGGATCAGGGCATAAATACATGTTTTTTGTAATAAGTCAGATATTCCATGATGCAGTTTCTCAAAATAGTAGACAAGACATGTCGAAAACGGGTTAGAAGCTGTGTTTTCAATATCATCATGACGTCGCAAAACTCAAGGACAGCGTTGTACCTGCGTCAAAAACGTATCTTAAACGTCTCTAGGACTTGTTATGACGTTATTATTTGGTATCTGAGTATATAATGGCACTCTAGATTTAAATCCGTGTTTTTTATGTGTTATTCAAACATAGTTAAGTGCTAAGTAGTTGCAATTGCAAGGTCTACATTCAGCTTCATGTATTTGAATGTAAACGAAATGCAAAATATATCATGAATTATAATATAATATAAACAGTTTTAATATAGTATATAATATTTTAAAGAAGATAAAAATACTATAATTTATGACAAATAAAATATATATACATAAACTCTCATGATTTACCATTTAGCTCTGTTAAAAGAAACAAAAACATACATAAACAAGACACTTTTGCATAATACATTCAATATTTATTGAGCAGTTTATGAATCAACTTGTCCATGTTAATCTAATGACAAGCATTATCATAATGCATACTGCATCTAGATCCACTCCTTCGTTGCATTTTATTTACAAGTGCTGTTCTCACACAATACAAACGCAGCTGCGTGTGACGCCTTTGCCTATTTCCCCTTTCCACTTTCTAATTTTAACGGTCACTATTTCCCTGGATTGTTCGACATCACCGCATCGATCCAGTGTCGAAAAGCGGCGACTTCAGCAAAGACGCTAATACTATTGCATGGTTGTTCACTGGTACCGACGCCCCAACTGGTGACTCCCGCTAGAGTCCAGATATTGCGCTTGTCGCGGCAAACCAGTGGACCACCACTGTCGCCCTGTAAGGTTCGTTGAAGATTTTTAAGATATGTTTAAAAGAAAAACTGTTATTTTCTTGCAATCAAAGTAATTCAATCTAATTCAATTTTGAAAAAAAAATCACTTGATACATCTGTGTTTTTGAGAATGAGATTTCATATTTGAATTTTGGTGATAAAGGCGGACATTGAATATTTCATTTTAAAAAGAACAATCTTCTTGTTGAGATATTTAAATAAATAGTTTTCGCTAATAAAAATAACTAAATACTTACACTACACGTTGTGATATAACCGCCCGTATAGCCAGCACACAACATGAGCTCTTCGGTTATTCCACCGACAGAGTCGATATCGGGATCATTCTCACACTCGGCGTCACTCACAAGGGGCATCTTCACTTCTTGTAGATCCGCGGGGTAGGAACTTCCGCTTTTGGCTAAATAACGAAGTAGGGTATAATGAAACTTCGTGGCTTGGGAGTAATATTGTCATCATATTGTATTATTGTCAGGAGGAAACAGAGCATAGCGATCGAATGGACCGTTTAACGATATTTTTGGCGAAAATACTCAGATTTTCTCAGGAACCATGTCAACGCAAAACATGGTAGATCAGTCGAATTTTATACATTGAGAGCTAAGGTTGAAACACGTGGATTAAAATTTATACATGAATTTGAATGATCTTGTGTTTTATGTGTAATAGTAGGTCTATTCATGCTGTTTTTGGTTTGCAATATCATCAAACTTTATGATATATTTGCATTTTATAAGTAGGACAAGACACTTATTGACGCACGCATTTTCGATCATGCATCACTTAATATTCCTACCTATTGATCCCCATCCAGACGTGTAACACACTACACTATTCGACCAATCCTCAGATTTGTCGGGCAAGCAGACCGGCCTGACATAGTCAGTGTAAGTTAAAAAACGATCCAGACGAATAAGAGCCACGTCGTTTTCGACCGTAAACGGGTCATAGTCCTTAAACAGTTGAGGAAGCTAATAAATTCACATGACATGTAATTTGAATTTGAAGTTTTAATTTCACTTACGATGTTCAAACTTATTTTTTAAAAAAACATTTGATGATCAGTGTGTATAAATATTGAAAAAAAAGTGATTGATTATAACCCCTTTGCATTCACATTTTCCGGCATAAAACACCCATTTAAGCTCATCGTTATATAGGATATTAGACCTATTGTAGCGAGTAATTGATCATCCGTGAATAAAAAAAACCTTAGTTACAATCAAAACAATGTGTTACCAGCACCTCATGAACAAATATAGCATCAGCATTCGCAGTTTGGAGGTATGTATCAGAACCAGCTACGGAGGTGCTTCCAAAACGGAAAGAATAAAATTCGTTGCGATATTCAATGCAATGGGCTGCAGTTAGAACCCAGTTCGGTGCTATCAAGGATCCACCGCATATCTGCTCTCTACAATAAAAGATATATAATATTATAAGAACAAAGAAAAGTAGTCACCGATCAGTTTATATTTATTATTATAAGGTTAGTAATGTCGTCTATTAGTCTATCTAATTTAGGCTTAAGCGCGATCACGGATCCTATGATTCATAATTAAATTTCGCTCGCGCCTTCGGCGCTCGCAGCTTACATTTCAATAAATAAATATCGTGTTGATTTCCGTTTGCCCGGCGCGCTTGAATTATCAACAATTTGCGCAACTTCGAAGGTAAAAATAACGTCCAATATTCTACATATGAAGTTGGGTCAGTAAGTTTTCGGCCGGGCTAGTAAGTTTTTAAGGTTACCGGGACCAGCGTTAAGTTTAGCTTAAACGCGAACACTGTATACATGTATGCAATAGGCGCCCACGGGTTTAACATTTTCTGGATCCCGAAAAAAGCATTTATGTTCCTTCCACATTGAAGTAATAATGTATGTTTATGTTTAAACTGATAAACTAGATTTACCCAACGAGTTCGAGGGCGACCTGCCACGGCCAGGCTCCGTCGTCAGCGAGGAAGCCATTGACGATCCGCGAGCGATCGCTTTCGGTGAAACTGCGGCCGCGACTGCCACATGCTGAAGAAATTTGAGTTAACGGTTTTTTGATGGTTTAGAAATATTTTATTTGGGTGTGTATATATGTTGATTTGAAAACTATACGTTTGAAGGCGGAGCGGAATAATAGCATTGTATATCCAGCAAAATGACAATTATTTTATGAATTGGTAAAAGTTAAATTATTAGGACGCATTGAATCAGAAGAGAACTTGGGGCGTCTATTCAGATCTTTAAAGCCCAAGCCATATGCATATGCCATATTAAATTGCCTGAACTTTCATTTGGTATGAGGAAATTAATTATTGTCAATGTGTTATACAACTTGTATTTGTCCCTCTTTGAGCAACTCTGAGAGTTATTAATAACTACAAGATCGATAATGAGCATAATGCAAATAAATATTGACACGTTGTTTTAGTGACCAAACGAAATGTGCTATTTGATAGATTTCTTTACAAATGTTAAATTCCTCAGTAAACAACAGAAATTCCACAATAAACAACAGAAACACCAAATACATTAGTCTACATGTTTAATTCATAGGAGTATAAAAATGGTATAAACTCACAATCATAGTTACAAAAGAGCGTGACGGCACTATCAGCATCACAGGATCTGAAAGACGAAAACAACTCGTTATACGATGACGTCTCTAATAGTTATGATTCAAAGGAATAATTACGATGGGATAAGCACGGAATAAAGTTTACATCGTACAACATAATGATAAACTAATGAATATCTTTATTATGATCTACTAATTCTTTATCATTTTCTAGAGTTCTTTCAAGATAATTTATGCCTTGCATGCTATTGATACAGTATAAACACCTTTTGTATTGTAATATAGCATTGGTCCTTGGTTGTGTTTATGAACTCGTTTGTTCTTGGCAGGTACGCAACAAAAACGTGATTTTCAAATCAGCAAATTACATATCAATAATTACGTAATCGAAAACACAAATATATCTGATCACATGGTAATTTTTATTTCTATATATATATCATGAAATAAGCTATTCCTACTCTTACGTGCCAAATGACAGCACATCAAGCGTGCTGCTAATCCTTGATCCCGATTCGGGATTCGCCCACAAACCCCTGCTGGTCTGAGACACAGACGAAGCCGGTATTAGGCCACTGGAATCAGCTGATCTATAACAAAATTGAAAGGAACGAATGGTTTTATATTTATTCATTTGTTGTGTATTTGGGATTTTCATTTATTTTACTTACAATACAGATTTGATGGAATTTGCATTGGTCAGAAACAGAAACACTGTGTGTTTATGTTTAAATAATGATTTTTTAGTAAATGGTCAAAAATGTTCCCTATAGACTCTATCTTTTTATTTTCAGGTATAAAGTATCAAAATAATGCTTAAAATGTATTTTTTAAGACTACAAATGCAATAAAATTATCAAAAAGAATGTCTAATTACAATGAGACTCAAATAATATTTCAAAGTTATGAATCACCCGAATCCCATCTCGTCACACGTGTCATCATTCCATCTCGCGTCCCATCCGCTGCTGCAAACAGGTCGGTATGTGTCCTCGTGGAGAACCAGTAAGATAGGCGGGCCGTCTCGCTCGTCTATCTTGACTTCATATATTTAAATGATAATATTTAATTTATTATATTAAAATGGTTGATATTTTTAAATCCTATAAAATGAAGAAATATATTTTTGTTTGTCTATCTTGACTATTATTGATCATAACTTGAAAATTATATTTTCAAAATAATTTTACCATCATTAGTATAACAGGTGGTCCAAAATACGCATCGAACAAAGTAGTGAAAAAAAGAATATGCTTTGTTGTTCAATATTTTAAACAATTAAATCATTTAATTTAATCATTAAATTCAGATACTGAAAGTAATAGCTACATGAAGCATTCTATTATATTTTATTCTGGGGTAATATTTTATCTTTAAAATTATTGTTTTAATTATTAAAATCATTTAATTATTAAAATGCAAGTAACATATCCTTACAGCAATTCCATTCATCCGATCCATCATCGCAATCCTTCGTGACGTCACATCGACCCGTCAGCGAGATGCACTCGCTGTGGTCCGCGCAGGCGAACTGAGCAGATGAGCAGGAGAGTCCTATATTGAATGAGAGCAAGAATTTGTATTTTAATATGACATTAAGATTTTTCAAATATATTTAAATGTTTCTATTTTCCTGAGCTTTATAGAGCAGTTGCGTAATTAGAAATCTATTAAATAAGTGTGAAATGGTTTCCTCCCTAGACTATATATATTCTATACTTTTTTTATTATGCTACCTTTCCAGGAAAGTTGTATGATTAGAATAGTTAATATTATTGCATGGCGATTAAGAGCTTGGTCACCAGTTTTGATGACAATTAGTAAAGCAAAATTGGAACAACGATGATTAATTATAAAAGCATAAACAAGAAATTCCTGTTTAACATGTTCAATAAAATTGACTGGATTAAAATGTTATATCAATGCATGTCTTGCTTTAGAGCCCTACCACAACCCTCCTCGTCTTCTCCTTCGCTGCAATCGGGCAGACCATCACAAAACCACTCCTTCAAAATGCAAACGTCGTCGGACGAGCAGTGAGATGTGCGACCGTCACAGTCATCTACAACAAAAATATAAGAGTAAATCCCAATTGATTTGTCAATAGTATATTTTATGTTATCTTATGTTTTTCATCTATAGTATAAGAACATTTAGAGTATGAAAACAAAGTATTTAAAGTTGATCGAATATTTTTTAATTCCTACGCCTTGTTGACAAATACATGCATGCGCCCATATTATAATAATACTTCATATGTTTGAGGAAAGGATGGGAATTTATTGCCCGCGGGAAGTGGAATGCGCAGACCGAAGGCGTAGCCTGAGGTCTGCCCATTCCACTTCCCAAGGGGAATAAATTCCCATCTTTTCCTCAAGCTTATGAAGTATTATTTTTATTACATGTTTTTACCAATTTATTTGTTCAAAATATTATTCTTATTCATGTGAAATATATTTGAAATAAATGGTTATCCCTTCGCTTAAACCAAATAACGTATGTCTATTTTAATGATGTCAATAATGAGCAACCAAAAAAGTTCCTCACTTATCTTTAATGAAGAATTAAATTAACGTTTGAATGTCAAATACGTTTCATATCATTACCTCTTGAATGTGTAATTAATATCTAAAATGTTTTCAACGAGAAAATGTCAAACAAACGTTTTATTTGAAAAACGCCTTCGCGTATTGATTTTTCGTATCATGACGTTGCATCAATGAACAACACACGTGACGCAATATCGTAAACAATTCGTAGTAAAAACACGTGCTTTGTGGGTGTGGTTTGTTATTGTTTATGTATGACGCAACAACTGGGAAAATACGGAAATTTATTGCCCTCAAATTTTCACTATGTTTATTACCAACACAATCAGGCAGACATGTAATAAAATGACATATATATCTTTTAATCTGGTTTAAGTGCAATACCTGGATTTCGTTGCCGAATTCTGTTATAAAGGGCTCATAATGACATGCCAATTTTATTGATAACACGTAACGTTTCCTTATCACGTCAATCAGTGAGACTGCCATTACAATCGGTTTTGGAAGCGTTACTTTGTATTGCGACGTCATGTACACATTATTTCTGCGTCGAACACCGCTGGCAAAACTTTGTCTTCACGTCCACAACCGAATTGGGTGCAGATGCCGAAAACTGTTCAATTATAGCCAAATGACAAAACAACTTTTTCCTCGCACCAACGTCTCGCCGTGTGGCCAGTGTTACATTATTTCTTATAATATTTTTTTCGTTGATGATGCTCACAGATTATGATGCAAAATTTAGTTTTTGGTTCACTCCTCTTTTAGTGGAACGCTGGGGGGAGAGATTGTTATGGTTAAATATTTTTTACTACGTGACACAGTCAACAAACAGTTTTCTCAAGGTTTTCTACAAATACAAATACACGCACCATCCTTTTTGCTATTTATCACTGCTATCACGAGAACCGCAACGACAATGACGACAACTATAAGCAGCAATGCGGCCGCAATCACACCGGCCACGATAAGCGCGGCTTTCGGAACTCGGTTTATGCTGGATGAACGAGGAAGACGGCGAGCGAGACCAGCCGCATTGGTCAAACCCTGAAGGGATAAGGATGCTGCGCAAAATGATGTCCGTAAATTTAAATAAAACCTTGAATTTCGTTCATGTTTTCCCTGAACGGATGTAAACGATAACATTTATAAAGAGTATTTATTTGGACTCATTTCATTTTCTGATGATTGCACTTATAAGATGTGATACCAAAACATATTGTTTTTATAATGAACGTATCATTTGGTTTCGATCAAATCAAACGCATAGGAATTCGTAGATAACTACAAATTGTGTATTCACCGAAAACACTATTCATCATTAATTATATTATATGCAACCTATTGTAGTTTTGAAATCTTAGCGCACAAACAATGACAAATACCAAACACAAGAAAAATGACAGAGTTCCACATTTTATTCTGGAGTAGCCCTAATGAT
>LQRL01123686.1:17256-34134 GCA_001703475.1 Hydroides elegans
GTGAAAGCCAAACGGAGGAGAGTGAAACAGACACTGTAAAAGAAGGAACCGATCCACTTTCAGAGCCACAACCAAGTGACAGTGGTTCAACAGATACAGCTGACAATCAGGAATCTTCGGATAGTGCATTAACATCGGCATTTAATGACAAATGCGTCGTTTCAACGCCAACTGAAGAACAAACAGTATTTGATGCTGAGGGTGGCGAAATGACCCCCGCTTTACATTCCAAAGTAGTAGCTGAGCGAAAGGTATCAGTCGATCGACTCTCGCAAGCTTCATCCAGTTCTGTCAAGTCGTTAACTAGTCCAGCCCATAGTATTAGAACGCCCGTGACGGAGAATGACCCCCTGGGTATGTTTTCCAACGGCGGTAGCATAGTGACTTCTAGTTCTACAAATACACCTGATGCCCTCGTGACATCGACACCAGCTTCAGTCATGACCCCGTTATCAGCTGACCCCTTAAGCCAACAGACTAACGCCAAGCCATTCAGTAATACATCCACGCCCGTGCGCTCCCTATTCCAAACTGCACCAATATCCAAAAGCGACGCCAATCTGGGCAGTCCAATTAAGGAGCGGGCGCTGAGCAATTCCGAAAACAACCTTTTGGATGCGCCTGCAACCGCAACGGATTCGGAACGCGCCCGTTCATCGACGCTACCGAGAGGCGGAAGTACCGATAGCGGGATGTCGCAAGGAGCGGCGAATCGAAGCTTTGGGTTCGGGCGCAATTCGTCGTATATGAAGTCGATGAAGTCTGTGGCGTCAGGGTGGTTCTCGTCCAAGTATGCGCAGATTAAGGAAACTGCGACTGGGCAACCGGCAAAGGAATCGGTGCAACAAGGTGAGTACATGTGCACTTTTAGATATGATCCAAGTCTATGGATAATTAAGTGAAAATTACTAAGATAATTGATTTTGTGACCATGCGATGCTATTGTTAAAATATCAATGTATCAAATGTGTTCCTTAGGATTGGCATTTATAAATCATGCTATGTGTGGTATGAAAACTTCACTTTGACTGAATGGTTGTAATATTTATATTGAATTGATATCTAACATTATATTAGAAAACTTTTAACCCAGTCATAGTGTCTTTAACTGAATTAATTTATTTTAGATATTCTTAACGAGTGTGGCTAACATGCTTTGTAAACATCATTGTACAAATTATTGATTCGCTTATTGGTGACGGATAAACATTGTCGTATATTCGTGTCGGAACTGGTTCTAATAAGTGGTGGAGGATTTTAAGACTTAATATAAAGATATTAAAGAAGATGCATCATAACTTTTCAAATTCATTTAACCAATCTTGCATTAAAGCATATATATTGACTAGCACAATATTGCATTTATTACAGTAACTATATAACGATAACAATGTGATAATGCCTTATTACTAACATCATGCACTTCTGCATTTATAAACAATATCTTTATGATAACATGTATACGTATATTGAACCTGGTTACGAGATCGAACGGTTTTAAGGTTAAGATGCTGTCTAGCACGTCATCCGATTCAGCCAAACATTAAGATAGAGTCATATACCTCATATTTAAGAGCCCTAACCTGGTTACTATATACGCTATATACACACACTCTCTAATCCATGTATAATCTCACAAAATGTTTATAATACATGTATATAACCCTAATTTATCGCATCCTCTCTACCCCTTTTGTGCTAACCTACTCCCTCTCTATCTTCACCTCTGCACACACACTAACCAGACTACCACCCTGCCTCGGAATTCGGCCGGATGGATCCGCCAAAACAAGGTGGCGAGCCAATCGATACCGAGGCCCTCCTCGCCAACATGGCGAGTGACGAGGTGAACCGAAGTCGATTTCGTCATGTGACACAGCATGGATACACGCCTTTCGGTAGGTGGTGGGTGCCTGTGACGGTTGGATGCCCTGCCCCCTTTTGTTGGACGCAAACTATTTATTTAATGTTAACGGTGGTGGTAAACATAAAAGAGTGAATTCCTAAAGACTAAATTGTTTCCCTTTGCATTTATGGAAAACTGGATTAATACCAATTTTGAAATCGCTCAGAATGTTTGGGTTTTACGCTTTAACCTTTTGGTGCAATATATTCATTCTGGATCAGTGACAGCGCTTTAGAAAATGATGTCACTGTTTGGAATCATATGATTATAAAAACGGATTTTTGGCTGTAAATCTATCTGATCCATTTGTGTTTCTCTTTATATTTGATAATTGATAATGTATTTGCATGAATCGCATGATTGCTAAAAAATATTAACCTGCTTTATAATTTTGCTTAATTCTAATTTGGCTTATTTTTGTAATGTTGACTTTTACTTAAAATGCATCACCGGATAACTTATGTATTTAAGATGTGTTATTCAGTTTATTTTAAGTTGCGAATTAAATTCATTCATTTGCAGGGACACATTAAAAATTGACAACATGTCTTGGATTCAATAACCTAACTGTCCTTTTGGCAAAATCCTCAAAAATTATTACCCGAAGACGTTACGAATTATTGTAACAAGATTATTTTCGGACGTTCAAACGGCTTTTGTGAACCCAGTCAGTGTGTTTCATTTTAGGACCTAATCATTTTACCGTTTTACAATACCATAATGTAAATCTCCCGTTCAGTTTCTACCCGATGTCAACTGTATGTGTCTTATGTAACCAATATATATATATTTGTACGCATGTGTGTATATAAACTGTATAGATTCTTTTGTTAAATTCCGTATGGATGAAACGAGTGAAAAGGAATGAATGAATTATGAGAAATGAAAGGCAGATCATCTGAGCTGTATCTGAGCAAGTCCTTCTATTTCAAATGCGTTGGTTCTCCGTTAAGTCGACACACAAAATTGGACAAGAGAACAACGATTTTACAAAACAGTTATCATTTTAAATATTGTTCCTCAGTGTAATTAACATCGTTGTTCATTTTGCCTAAATTGTGTCCAACTTAACGAAGATCCAATGCGTTGCTCGCCCCAATCAATCAAACCTCCCCTACCCCTATAAAATACACTGCCATTGTGTATGCTCCCTCTATAATAGTGAGCGACTTTCTGACGGGCGTCATGAAGAGTCCTGCGGTCAAGAGCGTACAGAAGGGCCTGGTTTCGATGAAGGACAGTTTGGTGGAGAGCTGGGCTATCAGCGACGATGATGACGAGGAATACGGAGGGGCCGAGGGATATGGAGATGGAGAATATTCTGATACGCCTACAGGTGAAAATGGTTGTGTCCTTTGTGACATCCTAATATAGTGGCCCTACTTAATAGTTCGGACATACCTAAGGTCACATTCGTTTAATATTGTAACTTTGAAACTTATAGCTATTCTGACCACCCTGACACCCTTTCGGGTGCAAAAGTTGTGTCATCAATTCGACACACAATAAAGCGATCCTCACTGTTCTTTCTGCCAACCCTAGAACAGCCTAAATGGTTCTGAATTGTAGCTTTGACATCCTTAAATGCTAGAGATCCGTACCTTTAGATGACATCCTGATACATACTAGTATGTCAAGGCGTTACTGACGTTGCGATATCCCCAGATTGGCGAGATCTTCGACATGTGGCGTCGTGTTACATGTTTATTAGGCGGGCATTAAACTGCGCGCCTTCTATTATAAAAGAAAATTGTAATTCCGTGTCATTGATGTTTTGTCCCGTTCATGTGTACATGTCTTTTATTTTTTAGTCAGCACCTTTTTATCCGTAGGGAGTAGTAGCACCAAATGCGTTAAACTACCTTATGTTATGATTCTCGCTATTGTTAAGATTGGTTTGCGCATTTGTTACCTTATTATATTCCGAGTTATGTTCGTGATATATTTCTGAGGTGTGTATATGCATAAAACAATTTTAATATTTTATCATACATTCAATCTATTCAATTCGAGTCCGATGCATGTAAATATTTTAAGATATGATTGCTAGATTCATTATGTAAAATATCTATGCACATATATTATTCAAGTTTGCAGTAATACCTTTTACCTTGTATAAGTATCCAAGTTACACCTTCGTAGCACTATAGACGATAAGAGTTCTGTGAAAACTCCCCAAGGTTTGATAAGAAAAATATACAATTATAAGTGCCTGACTCATGTATAGCATATTTATCATATGTTTTGAATGAATTTTACTCTAATCCCTTTATGTGAATACCAGGCAGTGCACCACCACACTCTGTTCTCGATGAATACGTGCCCGCATCAGAAGATTCGGGTTCGAATCAATTCGGATCGATGCAAAGCCTACAGACAACGTTCTTCAACACAGCAATCGAGGTATTTGAAACTGCCCGTCTGCATGTCTGTCTCGAAAATTCCATTTAAAGAGATTATGTCCTTAATAAATCCTTTAATAAACAATTTCTTTAGAAAGAAAATTAGAACGGGTTCATAACAATTGATGGGTTTGAACCTTCAAATGCTTTTCTATAAACTATTCAATGGGTAAGCAATGGAGTTTATGTCTTTTGCAAAGGCACTGTCAAAATATGCCTCTTCCATCTTCAACATCTAATTACCTTATCTTCTATAAGCACTTTCTCCCAATTCCACTTACAGGTGGAGATGTGCAGCCTATCACGATGCGTGTCATGCAACGCCCTATTATACGACGAAGAGATCATGGCCGGGTGGTCGTCAGATGATTCTAATTTGAACACGTCCTGTCAGTTCTGTGGCTCCAAAGTGGTGCCGTCGCTCTATATCTATATCAAGGTCAGTTTGATGCGCCTTATGCGTCAAAAAGAAGATATGTGATTTAAAAATTGCATGTTTGAGCAAAAACGTCTGGTTAAATAGAGTTGGATCTATTGAGGTTCGTGTGATATGGATATGAAATACTGCGACTGGTAATAGTAATATTGCTGGATTAAGTTTGGTTAGGGTTTCTAGATTAACTTACATGAAATTGACAAACATTTACCGGTATTGAGTTTATGGTGTAGTTGTAAAATTATGCAACTAAGTCATCTAGAAATGGTTGGTATCTTATATTGTATTAAACACAAAACTATCATACATGTATTTGAAATACACTCACATTATAGTTTGAAAAAAAAATCAAACCCCTTATATTTATCGATCATATAGGACATGCGTCAGTGCGCTGAGCCGCAAGTGATGAAAGCGAGTCAATCTGTGGAGTCAATGCAATCGTCGCAGTCTCTGCCTGGGGCGGCCAACACGCAGCACAAAGCAAGGAAAGGTGAGGAAATAAATTGGTCTATATACTTATAATAATAGAAACAATGTTTCGCGAATGTTGAATCATATGTTGATTTATTATCGATAAAATACAATGCGGAGAATGTTGGAGTATCAAATGTGATTTGTATTTTAGTATAATAAAAAAAAAACTTGCAAAAGTGGGATCTATGTGCTGCAAACTAGCCTTGAAATTGCTAAATTAAAAGCATGATCCCTGGACAGCGACAATAAGGGCGGCTTCAAGAATACGGTTGTGGTATATATTTTCTGAAGCTAGTTCTTCATAAATCAATATGTTGTATGCAATGAATGTTATTATTGTCTGAATAAATAAGTTTCCTTTATCTTTTTTTATTGATTAATGACACATTAGGGTATAAAATATTATTAATTAGACGTAAAGGAAACATGTTAAACGGCCTTGTCATAAAAAAACATAGGTTATAAATAACAATATGGTTATATAACAATAAGGTTTGCTTTGCAAACCAACATTGACAAAAACATAATGATTAATTAACTAATGTTAACAAAGATAATGAGGCAATCTCATTCAAACAAGATTTTATCTTATGATTATGCATTATTTGATTATGCAAATATTTATCTATCTTAAACCCCAGGAAATGTCAATCTATATTGATGAATTGACACACTCAGCTAGGCCATCATATCATTTATTTTCTTATTGAACTGGCATCTATGTTCACATTTAGCACAGAATATCCATCGATTGAGTCAGTCTTGTCAAGTTGTAGCAACTGGGAGGCCATGTCAAACTATTTCGTTTCTTTCTGATTTGATCCATTTCGTTTTCAGAAGAGGCATCATAATCTTCTGTACTATTCATCCGGAATTGTTCTGCGGACTCGCTGGCGCTTTTGGTGGGTTTTCCTCCCGAGAACGATACTCCGAAAACGGATGCCTTCTTTTGTTTGCCTTTTGAAAATCTAGCGAAAAGTTGCTTGACTGTTGAGAGTTTCTTTCGTTTGCTATTGCTTTCTTTGAGAACCAGAGGGCCCGATGATGCAGAACTTGTTGATACATTTGATGGTTGCTTTTGGACTGCTTTCGTTTTCTTCAGTATTTTCTTCTTGGGTGCGGTTTTTCTGCTAGGCGATTTCGGGCGAGCACCTTCCGGTACTTTGGATATTGCTAGTTCTTCTTTGATATGCTCAGCTAATTCGGCTTGATTCATTTCACCAGATGTTTCAAGGGAGTTTCCATTTTCCAGCGATCGACTTGATGAAAAACCGGAATCGATTTCTTGATTGGGAACAAAATAATCGATATCCTTTTCGAATACCTTTTCAACATACGATTTAGCCGTGGAAAGACGCGTACAGTACGTAACATTGTGATAGACCTTGCCTGTGTTTGGGTCCGTAACGGCGGAAACCTTCTTTCCAAGGATCAACCCGATTGCTATTCGCTTGTTTGGATCACACGGATGAAATCCATAAACCAGGCCACCACTGTCGCCTTCCTTTCCGAAACGAACTTGGCTTGTGTCGCCCTCTATGCCACTATCATCGAAAGCGACACCAAATAACCCGGCACCGTGATGCCCGTATACATTCACTGTCCCAAAGTCCGTGGCTACAATTTTTCCTGTGCCGTCCTGAAAAGCGCTCATACAGCTTCGCATGGATACAGAGTGACCCTGTAATTCGTTCATGTCACCTTCGTATATATCCATCTCCAAAGGAATATCCTTTTCTTTCAGTGTCAAATTGACGTGTTTGCTTGAAATGAATGCGGCATCGACGGGAAGAATAAGAATATCGATCAGATCGCCGGGTTTTCTCTGTTCCGTCTTATGTGTACCGAAGAATCCTTCATAGTTTGCCGAGCAGATAGGTTTGATAACCTTTTCCACTTTGTTAGGCCCAAGATTTTGTTCGTACGCGGAAATGAAAGAAAGGGTTGGCATTGCCTCGATCCTTGGCACGTTGTGACAACATGTAACGAGATACTTGTTGTTATTTTTGTCCTTCGCGAGGAAACCAAGTGTCCAGTTTTTGATGTCAAAATGCGTGTTTCTAAATTGTTCGAAAGTCTCTTTTTCGTAAAAGGTATCCAGATCTCGTGGCAATTTATCAGCGTGTTCTTCTAACACAGCTAATACAACACCACCAGGTGCAATTTCTTTCCAAACCCGTATGTTCAATTTGCCTTCGCTTCCAGCCAGATAAGTGATCGGCCCGGTTTTCTCAATAACGAACAAATGCTTGTTGTTTTCGTAATCTATCAGTGACTTGAAGTCTTCAAATTCTTTTGAGTCGGCTGAGAGTGTGTAGATGTAGATCTTTGATTCGGGTTCACACAACATCGTTTGTTCCACGCATGAAGGAAGTTTTCTGTAGATAAAAAATAATAATACATGTACAGAAAATATAAAGAACAGTTTTTATGGCAAAACTGATAGAACAATTTCTTTCAAAGAGTCATTGTAAAACTAATTGATCGATTTCGGTATGCATGTACATGTTTGTTTAACAATCAGCATTTTGTAAGAAATGTAGTTCGAACTTCAGAATACTCTACCGATACTTACCCGTCTGTAAGTTCGATGAAATCGTAATATCTATCTTCCATGGATTGCAAAGACTCATCATCTGCATGACGTTCACCTATGAAACGAAAAAAAAACTTATTTAAGTACAGCCATGAGTATTCTTGCTTTGAATGTGTATTCGAATTTCGAATGCTTCTTTTGAATACTACAGGATGCATATCTAACAAGTGAGGCTTTAAAATTAAGAGAAAAAAATCATCATAGATTACATTTCTTATATACACGTAAAGTTTTTGAATCAATGTTTATTCTTTCCCATTTGGTGAATTAAACCCTAAAATACTTACTCTCTTTGTCGACCGACGTCTCCTCTTTGTCTTCAAACATCAGCCTTTTGAACACCCTCACTAACTGTTGTTGTGAATCATCTTCTTTCGGAAACATGGTCAATGCCCGACTTTCGCTTTGAAACTTTTCCAAACAAGCTTCCGCCTCTTTTCGCTCTTCAATCGGTAGTTTTCGAGATGATTCCGGTAAACCCAATTTAACCTCCTTTCCGTCAAACGCATAAAACGCCAGCTCTCCGTGTGCGAGAAATAACCACCACAAAGTAAGAGCGGACTCCCACGCAAATAGCGTGCCTTCAACAACAAATGCATTTCGTGCCCTGCGAAGCTGGTTAAGGATCATTGTCTTATAACTGTTCATCTCATCTGGCCCGATCTTCAGACTCCGCAGTTCTTTGATCAAGAACCAGAATTTGGCGACATAGAACCAAGCTGTCATATCGCAGTCGGTCATAAACACAACTTTACTTTCGACTTCCGCCAAAGTGTCTTTGGCTTGGGCTAGCTTTCCAACTGAGATGCACTGAAGAGCTGTGATGCTTTTGAGTTTGACGTGCGCGTAGTCCCATAAAGCAGTCTCTTTGTCGAATTCCATATTTTCGACTGCGCGAATTGAATCCATGTGTTTTTCGTCGAATTGGAATCCTAGGCATCCGTATTTTATCCATGGCTGGGTCTTCAGTAATTCCATTTGAATCAAGTATTCGGGGCCAAGCATCTTGTCTTTGGCCAGCTGGTATTGAATCACAGTTGAGAAGCTGGCTTTTGACTCGTCGAAATAAACATGTCTGCAAACGTCAAACACGTTTCTGAAACTTTGAGTTACCTTTGGTTTTTCGATCCGCTTTGGACTTTCTACTAGTTGCAGCGTATTTGCGTTTCCATATTTTGGAATTAACATCAATGCGGAGGTAGTTTCATCCTCTTTTGATGCTGATCCTTCGATCAATAACTTAAAACTGCTTTTAGTATCGCCCTTCGTCTTCTTCAATTTTACCCGCTTTTTCGAAGTTGAAATATACTTGGAGAACATCTTTCTTTCCTACTATTATAAGGCTTGGTATCGTTTGCCTAACAAAAGAAACAAACAAATCTGTATATGTATTTATGAAGCATTTTGCGGTGCTTGTTTGTAATAAAGTCATATGATTATTATGATAAATGACTAACATTCAATTTAAATGGTTAAAACTGAAAGTTCATATTTTATTGATATCACTAAGTTTACAAGTTAAAATAAACAAAACATTAAATATATTTCTCACCTTATGATATTTGTAAATGATTATGACTGATTTTCCAATGAAACTGAATAATATTTAGACTTCTACTCCTTATATTTCAGTTTGAATTCGTTAATGTCTTATTTTCCAAACAAATTGAAGTTGTTATCGTGTAGTTACAAAGTTTGTGCAAAATGAATCAGCAGGTCTCTATTTTTAAATCTGAAATTTTCGTGGTTATAATAAACTATTTTTTTTTTCTCAAGAAGTATGTTCTCATTCAACACTGACATATAAGAGGTCGACTGTCGACTGACATTAAACTTTGCATGCAAGTCAAATATTGAAATAAACTCTTAATCTCGTATAAGTTTTGCAAAGGCTTAGTTTTCCTTTTTTCTGTATTTCATATTTTCCAAATTTCTATCGTGCTTAAAATAAAATTTATTTATTTATATTAAAACCGCCTCCTCTGATGGTATGTATTGTAATGGTACCGTGCGACTCTTTTCATACAATTATTTCTTTATTTTCAGCATAATTAATGATTAAGAAATATATTTAAAAACATAATTTTAACACATCGGTCTCAAAACCATGTCTGATATCCGTTTTGATGTTCAACAAAATTATGCTTATTCCGATCTTCTTACATTCAACGCCCTTTGCATGCCTTGTTTACTCAACCCATTCCCTTCCCATTCCAATCTTCAGGTTCCCTAACCGCAGCAGCGGGTCTCCGCAGCCACCTGCAACCAGCCCCGTTCCACGCCTCCGAATCAGACCTGCCTAAGGCACCACCAGCACCCAATCACCAATCGGCCACTACTACACCCCACAGTAAGCCCATGGCGCCGCATACAAACCGCCTACGTACCAGCCATTCTCGCTCTCCTAACCGTCGCAATGCGTCGCCTAATAATACAAAGAGTCATCATCATGTGTCAAGATCGGCTGAGGATTTGCTTGATAGTTCAATTTGTGATGTGGTTGATGATACGCCGGTGCCGCGAATGGGTGAGTGCTTGATGGCCCTCCTGCTTATCTTCTAATGTTATAAAGTTTCATCTTCGGTTGAGGGTATGGGTGTTAATTATGATAATTATGTTATGTTTAAACCTTGTTTGTACGTTATTTTGCCCTGCATTTTTGGTAAACCATTTGCTTACGTATACTTATGATATGGTTATGGTTATAATGTTATGATATAACGGAGAAATGCAAGTTATAAGTGTTTTTATCAAAATGGCTTATACCTCTTTTCGACCCTTTATACATCTAAATAAATCATGTTATTTGCTGCATGTGGAATTTTATCTTTCATCAGTTAACTATTTTTTTCAGCAAACAGCTATCCTAACTATCATGCAAACTCTTCCTTTCCTAACCATTGAAGGTCGCGTGAGCCGCACCTCGCACGTGAAATCACTCGACATCAGCAGCTCACCCCGTAGCGGCAACAGCAGTCTCGAGGCCTCGCCAGCTCATCGACCCAATGCTGCAGCGGGGTCAACGTCCTCGTCGCCCGCCCATACTGGGGGATCGCCGGCGCATGCGCAAGGGGGTGGAGCTGGGGGAGAAGAGATGGATGGTCAAACAGTGGGGGAAGAGGAGGATGAGAAGAATAGTGCTAAGTAAGTTGTTTAAATGTTAAATTATATGGAATGGATAAAGAAATGTAGGTGGTTGATGATTGATGAAGTAAAGTATATTTGAAGCATAGTATAAAAAAAAAAGAAATTTGTAAAAGTTCATATTTGACGATTTATTTATCATAATAAATTACTGAAATTTTTGCAATGAAAAAAAAAAACACAATTTAACAGTACCAACGTTTTGATATATAACTATAAGCAACAGGTATATATTCCCCTTTCTTTCCCCTCCAGGACAAACGGCATCGTCCTCGAGCCCGTCACCGTTCCCTTCCTGAGCCCACTCGTCTTACGCAAGGAGCTCGAAACCGTGTTCGTTCAGGAGGGCGACCTGTGTCTCACCAAACCCGAGTTCGTTGACAAACATCACATTATCTATTGGAACCTGCTCTACTATTTCAAGCGCTTGGATGTGACGAGTCATCTACCTGGCTTGATATTACAAGCAAAGTGCACCAATCAGCATGAACCGGTGAGTACTGTTTAAAAGCAAATTTACATCGATCTGCATTAACATTTTTATGGTCTGGCCGAGTGATGTAAGCCAATATGAGGAAAATGTGAAGACTATGTGTCAAATATGGACGTCTAACAGACATTGGTTTGGTTTTCATGTGCCATATAAATCATTTCGAAATGACAGATGTCTGTGTGAATAATATTTAAATAAGAAATACACCCTGGGATATGAAAATAAAAGATTCTGCTCGGGTTGTTTTGCAATTTTTTTTAAGCATCTGGTACTAGTTGCATCATTTATCGATCATAATTCATAATAACAATTAGTTTCTCTATGATAAGCCTAATTTTGATAATTCTCGCTCTCCTGTGAAACCTCGGTTAAGCTAATATTCATATACAGTGTATTAGTCACTGTAAACATCACCTTATTATGATTTCATCAGCACCCTTCTCGCTCAAATTTAGAGTTGTGATTTAAACTTTTGAATTAAAAAAAAATCATATCACATATAAATATAGTACATTTACTCACCGGATCGATAGCCATAGAAAACATATATATATTGTGCAATCTTGCTGATGCTTATATTTGTCACAGCAATTATTATGCAAAGAAGCAATTATTACACATAAAACGGTGTCTTAACCACCAATAATCAAAATCTTAAAGAAACCTTTGTCTTTCTGTATTAGCTGAAACAGATTCATTGGTAAGTTCGTAATTTGTCGTCAAATCTTCAGTTTCGCTAGTAACCTCTGGCGGCTTTGAAGAATCAATCATACCGGAGCGCTCTAACTGTTGTTGCGTTAAATGCGTTACTTCAATGGATCTCCTCGTTTCTGATTGGCCAACCACCATTGTGTCATTGTTTGTATCATGTGGAGCCTGATCCTCCCCCTCCCCCTCCGCCGAAAACATCGTTTCCAAATGTGTAGCATCCACAATTGTTTCATCTGCGCATGCGCCGAAAAACCGGAAACATGATGCTGACAACATCCGCTTCCGGTAGTAGTAGCTACATCCGGTGTAAACAAGGAAATTGAGACTCGAGTTCAAGATATGGAAAAACCAAATAGATGAGGCTAGATACTGGGATATTTCTAGAAGAACATATGTTTCATGGATTGCTTCAATAATTATGATGATTACAAGCGCGGGCCATGATATGGAACATACTATGAAAACGGATAGTAATGCAATGAGGAGACATGTGATATTGTTTTTATGTCGCTGCTGTCTGGTTAATATGCTCTGGCTTTTGTTAAGTTTCTTCAATTTGACGATGAGAATTATGGTGCTGACTATAAGAATCAATAATGGTATGATGCAATATAAAATAGGTCGGCCAACGATTATGTAAAATACAAATATCATGGGTCCCGAGGCTAAATTGAGTACAAAAAAATAAACGATGTTGTATAAAACCGATAAAACAAGCATCACGATTAAAAAGCATTTTGCCCTTCGAATTGACCATTGGCAGCACTGATTTCCTGGCGAACATATTGTTATCACTCGATCCAAAGCAAGCACTATGGTCGTGCTGATGTTGGCCAAAATCGCCATTTCTAGGATGGGAAAAATGTTTAGAAGAACACGTAGCTGTGTCTTGTCTATCTCTATATCCAGTATCCAATGTCCATTGCTGTAGCATATCAATGACCATATCAAGCAGAATGGACACAGTGTTAGAAGTACAATATTATCCACAATGGCGAGCACTTGTAGTAGGAATATGGTTGATGTTTGGTTGGGCTCTTTTCTAAATCCAAGAAATGCTAATGTGTTTCCCATAAAACCGAATGCACCAATAACAGCTGCAATGGAGTAGAGTACTGGTCCATACAGTAAAGATGGTTCGGGATGCCTTTCTGACACCATGATAGCAGATTCTCAATGTTTCCAGACTTCAATGTTATTAACATTAAGATCACCTGAAAGCGAATACCGATATTAATGGTATTTTAAAAAGTGTTGCATTTTATGACGTTTCCTTTATGCATGCACATATAATCAGTAAAATTTAAATAAGTTACTATGATAACCATTTATTTATAAATTAACCATTTAAATATTCCACTCCACTTTTCGTTTTCAAACTAGATGAACTGATATGAGCTACTTTTATACGGTTACGATTTGACATGCTGTAATTTCATATTATTCTGTACGATTTATTTTCTGTAAAAATATAGATAAACTTTCCTCATTTGTTAAATAAGCTTTTACCTAAGGTCATACATACAGGTGGCTCTCATGCGCGTATGCGATTTTCACTGTTTCCTTTTTGACGCTCAATCTCATTTTAACTCAACATTTTATTCGTAGACTACTTATAGTGCACATCATATATCCTTGATATTTAAGCGCCTCATATTTTGTTCATACAACAAATTATAAAATATACATTTATGTGCCTGGAATATATATTTTTTTTTTATTCGGTTAAGTTCAGTATTTGATAGAACATTGTATAAAAGCTGCTGGTATTATTATTGCACTAGTAACTTCCTATAAAATAGCAGCGAAAAGTGGAGCCTCGTTTTGTATAAACAGCGCTTTATGCTATTGATTTCTTTGTCTTCCCCTAAGCTTAACCGGTAAAATTTAGTCACTTGGCAGTGCGCCTACTCTTTGTAGAATGGTATCGTTATGCAGACATTGTGAATTAACTATGATATTTTTTTTGTTTATACAAGAGTGCATTTGCTTTCTGTGGTACAGAAATCAAACTTCGATTTACTAGGTCGGATCGGGGTATTAAAAAAACCTGGTAGACTAGATCCAAAATACATTTTCATTCTTTTATTTGGATTTTATTGTCCTCATTGTAAATTCCTAGCTTCAGTTCAATGGCACATTTTTTTGTGCGTTTTAAAACAATAATTTCAACTAGACCTATTTTCAATATCCTTTTCATGTTCAATATCCTTACAGTGTTCAATCTATAGTGCGTTTTGTGCGTTTTCACGCACTGTTTTCAAAATCATGCACTCTCAGAAAATGAGTGCGTTTTTTTTTTTCACGCACTGATTTTCTCAAAAGACGCACTTTAATTTTTTGAGTGCATTTTCAAGAGCGAAATTAAGACTTAAATAGATCTAAAAGTGCAATTTTACGCTCGTGCCCTTGGCGCTCGCATATTTTTGCGGTAGCTATAAATGAACGTGCTCAAAACAAACACATTTACTGTGAAAGAATATGCAAGTCGTGAGTACATATAATAACTTAAGTAAAATTTCACGCACCGGTGTCAAAAATCACACACTGAAAAAAATTGAGTGTGTTTTTTGACGCACTTATATTGAATTCTAGATTGAACACTGTCCTCATCATGCATATCAAGCCAATAATTTGTGTTTCCAGTAATTGTCTTATTTTATCGATTTTTGTTCTTATTACCATCCTTCTGCGTTCTGGCTCAAAGCGGGCAATCGTCACTATGATTGCAATATCAGCTACTTCCTTTATACTTCAGTTGGATATAATACAGTATGCAGTGTTGCCACATGATACTTTTTTAAAAGTATCATACTTTTTTTTGAAAATCGGCCAAATTATACTTTTTTGATACTTTTATACTTTTTTTTATACTTTTTTTTGCTCTTGTACTTTTTTAATACTTTTTTCTCCAAATTCGGTGATTTGATACTTTTTTTTTGCGCTCGCATAATCATATTTGAGCTTTAATATTTGTACTAACTACTCAAAACCAATATTTATTTTAGATAGGTTGAGTCATAATTTAGGGGTGGGCAGTAAAAGTCGATGGTCTCAGATCTTGCTCGCACAAAACGAATTCGGTGAAGATAAGTGAGTTAAGCACGAAACCACAAATATTTAGAAAAAATGTTGAAATTTCGCGTGGCTATCCACTTTTTCGCGCCAAAAAGTCGAAATATGACTTTTTGAGGAAAAAATAAGTTAAAGATGATATAAGACACTTTTGCCAGTCCCGTTTTTTACTCCAAACGCATGTTTATGTTTAATGCTTCGATTTCATACCAAAATATCAACAAATATATTACCTTTCGCCAAAAAAAAAATCATATCGATAACATTTTTTTCTCAAAAAATCATCATTTTTGGGTAAATATTTATGTTTGTTTTTAAAGAAAACCTAACTAAATCTAACAAATGTTATAAATCTTCAAATAGTGGGCCTAATACGTATTTTACCATTATAAATTCGGCGATTGCTGCCCATATTTAGGCCTGAATTATTCATTTCTTGATGATGACCTAGGGGGGCTTTGAGTACAGGCTCTTTTTTCGGCGACCATCCACGATTCCGTTCACATACAATTGTTTCTATTTCACTTGATATATTGATTATAAATACTTCTTAAAGTATTTTGCGCTGCCATCCATGATTTTAGAGCGAAAAACCTCTTTTATATACCAGTAAGTTACCATTGATAATCTTATCATTTATAAAACGAACAAAGTACCGTATAAGTACTGAAATCAAGCGAAATCCACATCAAATTCAGGCCGCTGTAATTTTATTTGCTTCTATGCATTTTCGATACGTTTAAACGAAAAAAGGGTTATAACCTATTCAAATCCCAGTATCTGATTTGAGTCTAGCAAGCCAAATACATAGGCCAACATTAATAATACACCAGTTTGTGGGAAGAAGCCAGCAAGATATTTTGGTATATGGGGTATAAAAAAGTGATAGAATTCGTAAAATCAAAATAAACCATTGAAATACGGTTACAAATAATATCTATTTTGAACGGGAAATGCCATCAAGTAAATAATCTTGAGAATGTCGACACTTGGCGAATTTTGGATTTGGTTTCGGCCAGAGAATGGGACTTGTATCTATCAAAAAATGAAACATTTAACCTAAGAAATGACCCGGCATTTGCCATTTTTTTAAAGGGAAAAATGAGTAGCAAGCTCCCTGATTGAAATTTCATAACATTTGTTTGTTTGAGTTAGATTTTCTTGGGAAAAAACATAAATATGTATCCCAAGAATGTTGAATATTTGAGATTAAATGTTTTCGATGTAACACTTTTTGGCTAAGGGTCACAAATATTTGGATATTTTTGTATCAAAATTAAGAAGTGAACATAAGTATTCGGTTGGAGTAAAAACAGAACTGAAATTAAGGTTGAATATCAGATTTAACTTATTTTTTCCTTTAAAATGTCCGATTTTCGACTTTTTGGCGCGAAAAAGTGGATAGCCACGCGAAATTTCAACCGATTTTGAAAATAAACGTATTTTTATAACCAGTAGACCATGAGAATTCGAAAAAGTGTTGTGCGAGCGAAATCGGAGATGGTCACCCAAAAAAGTGCTCGTACTGCCCACCCCTACATAATTGCAAGTTACATGTTAATGTAAGTTTCAATGGTATGCTAAAGATTAAACATGATCCTGTTTCTGTTAATTGATGATTTGATATTTACTTTATTT
>LQRL01123688.1:0-12437 GCA_001703475.1 Hydroides elegans
AAAGGCGCATGGGTTAAAGTTTGAAAGCTCTACTGTCAAAATTGTGGGAGGAGATAGATTAGAGAGAAATAGTTGTTCTCTATATAGAAGACCAAATTGGTGGTTTTCGCGAAGTCCACCATGGCGAGCCAAGAGGGTCAATCGTCCTATAAAGCACAAGCCGGTATGAGGGTACCATAAAGGAGCATGGGTTAAAGTTTGACAGCTCTACTGTCAAAACTGTGGGAGGAGATAGGTTAGAGAGGAATTTGTTTTTTTTTCTATATAGAAGACCAAATTGGCGGTTTTTGCGAAGTCCACCATGGCGAGCCAAGAGGGTCAATCGTCCTATAAAGCACAAGCCGGTATGAGGGTACCATAAAGGAGCTTGGGTTAAAGTTTGAAACTTCTACGACCAACACTTTGGGAGGAGATAGGTTTTTATGAAAAAGTTTACTATACAACTAACTAACTAATTAACTAACTAACTAACTAACTTAGGGCTGTGTCGGGTCGGGTATTTTGCTACCCGAACACCCGAAGTCAATACCCGACCCGACCCGATACCCGACCCGAAGTTCCCAGATCATGATTTCATTAGGGCCTCATTTTAATTTACTCTACGGGATATGCTGTAAGTTTATATCTTTAGAAAGATAAACAGATATATCATGTTTATCAATTCTCTAGCACCACGTTAGCGTTAAGCGGAGGATTATTGTTTTGATTTTCAAAATAATCTAATTTAAGCAATTTTAAAATCACGTGATTTTCGGACTTAATTTTATTTTGTTTTATGCGGACGAGACCTCGGTTATCACTCAGTTGTTTTCTCCTTTGCTTACAAAAGAACCTAAATTGGAGCTGTGAATAGGCGTGTTACTTTTGGATTTTTTCAAACAAAAAAAGGAATTTCGGTGATTTTTCAAAAAAAATGTTGATTTGCGGACTAAGTGCAATTTTGGATTGGATTTGTACGGAGATCTCAGCAAAACCTCCATTGATTTTGTTTTCTTCTGGCACAAGGAAAGGACATATATTGATGCTGTGCTTTTGGATTTTTTAGAATTTGAATTTTGGTGATTTTTTTAAGTATTAACTTTCGGACTTTAGCGATTATTGTTTGGGATTTGTACGAACGAGAACTAAGCTATCCCTGAAATGGATTATATTTTCAGTTTGGATTTGGAAAAAACACATATGTCTTAGGTATCCTTGATCGATTAATTCCATTGATATACTAATTTTGTTTCTATATATATGTATTGAAATCATCAACTGTTGTTGAAGTAGCGGAGGACTAAATCACTTTCCTGAGAAAATCTCATCGAAAACGTATCTTAAATGCTTTAGATGACAGAATAATTTAAATCTGCTCTTAAGATATCAATTTAACGAGAAAACATCAGGTTTTCATTTTTCCCATAATGTAACATTTCGGGTACCCGAACCGAAATTTGAGTTCGGGTACCCGAAGCGATTATCGGGTACCCGACTACCCGAGATACCCGACACAGCCCTATAACTAACTAACGGCGGACGACACCGACCGACCTCACAAACCCAGTTTTCGTTTCACGAAAGCTGGGTTAACAAAACATAATAAAAGGATCTTCTTAATGAAGATATGCGGTGTTCAATCCGACGGTTACCTTAACAAGGAAGTATTTGTGAAACACGAGCAGGCCCCAACCGCCCTCGAAACTCGAAGGGATATGTTTTTTTTTGTAGATTTTAAATGTATTTTCTATGAAAACCGCTATTTTTTTCGTCAATTTGACAACTTCCGGTCGGGTGTTTTTGATCGAAATGGCCAAAAGGCATATCTGCGGGACATCTACGGACCAAGACCTTTCATTTGAGCCTATAACCAAGTCTTTGATCTTCCGTTCAAAAGTTCTGGCCTGTACAAAAAAAAGTATGACGGACAGACAGACGGACGGACACCCCAAACCTATAGGCCCCAAACTAAAAATAAACTCAGAACAATCAATAACATAGAATAAATCAAAGTTTATTTTTGTTCCATTTCCATATCCAGTGTCATTTTTATTATCGCTCCCCTTTTATGTTATTTTCAACATCAAAACACGATGTTAGCATTAAACCAAAAGAAAGAACAGTGAAGAACATATATTTTAATATTTTGATGTACTGATTATTTAATCAAATATCCGTATATGCTTAAAATATTGAATTAATCAAAACCTTTTCTATTATCGCCATGTTTTCACTGAAAATAGCGTATATCTCAACGAATTTATTGGCCATGTACTAATTGTCAAATATCTTTCTTAAAACGAAAAGTTTTGATGTGAAATTTCATCACTTGGTACATTTTAATATTCTTTTTCATTTATTGAATATTTCAAAGGGACCATGAGCTCTTATCGGGCGTTTGAGCGGCTGAAACAAATCGGTCTAAACTTTTGTTCAGCCCAAACTTTTGTCCACCCCCGTATTGGACACCGTAGTGGGCGATAAAACAATAATTTTCATATTCTAAGCAAATGCACACATGCCTATCATAGCAATACTAATGAAACCTATAGTGCATTAATACTATTTGTATTCATATGGTCAATTAAAAATAATGTGTATTGATATCACAATAAAACAAACTAGATTAAAACTTGCCAATAATCAACGTCGAGTTGTTTGTTACTTTACCGAGTTTATTCCCGAAGCCTCCGAATAATTGTTGACTGGTAAAACAAAGACTTCGTATCTATTGTGACGTCATAATCGAAGTTGAAAGAACAATTGAACAATATAGAAATACCATGACACCAATTCAAGAGTGTTGACATATAAAACGAATTGAATTGTAATATTGAATACAAATATTTTAATAAAAGTTGAATTGAGAGTGCAAAATGACATAAAAATATAAGAATAAATGCACGAAGTGCATTTACAAAAGTATTTGATGTTTAATTTCATTAAAACTTTTTGCAATAAACATATTCAAATAAATTTAAAAAATGGATTCTCCGGAGCGCAAGGCTCTCATCCACCATCATGACTTTGTGGCGCGCATGCAAAGCTCAAAAGAGAATATTGAATTGGATAAAACACTGAAATATTATGATAAAAGCAGAGACGTTAAAATGCAACAGCTAATGTAAGTATTTATTACTTTGGCTTGATGTTAATCACACAATTTAACCACATACGCAGTTTCAAACCACTGTACCATGATTCATAAATAATGAAAAACATTCGATAACTTGTCAAAGCTAAAAGGGTCAAACTGTTTTTTAACAGTACGATTATAAAATGAGAAATGTCGAGAAACCTTTTATTTATAACAAACATTTGATTCTTTAGTTTATGTCCAGATATTTTTAATGAGATCGAGTACATGATGTTTCGCTACAAGTGTTTATCTTATATATATACAACATAAAGTCCTCCAACTCCTATATCCTTTATGGTCTGGATTAACTGATCGAATTAAAACTCATAACTTTCGACATTTAAAATGTTCGACTATACTTATCAGTCAACCATATTCAGTAACTTTAATGCATCAATATTTAAATATTTTACAATTATACAATTTTTCTTGATTCGCATTATCCTTTCGAATAAAAATAATATAACAATTATGTGCTGCTACATGTAACTAGAAAACTATAAAATGAACAGAATAATATACTAGATGATCTTGGTACTCGTAGAGCACAATTTACCTGCAATCTTTTCCTCTCTATTTTTCAAAATTATTTTTGCGAAAAATTGAAATGTTAAAATGGAAGCAACTTACCTATTATATCATGCAAATGACAGTTAATTAATCAATGCAAGCAAGTTTATTCAATTTCAAAACAATCGCTCTGACTTATTTTTGCGAAAATTAAAAAAGAAATAAAAAAAGGTGTTCTTCAAACCCCTCCAATCTCTAAGATTAAATTATTTTCTAAAAATTTCCAAGTCAGATTTTGATGGGAAACATATTTTTTGGGGTACAGATCGTGAGGTGCTCTTTTTATTATATATAACAGAATTTTGTAAATCAATCTTATGTTTAAATGATCATATACAGTCGCGCGCACTACCAACTTCTCATGGCAAATGAGAAACGCTAAACGTTAAACGCACAAACGCTAAACCCTTAAACGCTAAACGTTAAACGCTAAACGCTAAACCATAGCCCTCACAGGGGTGAAGGGTAAGTAAAGGACATAATTATGAGTGCTTATCTTAACCTCTTATATGCCCTTTCATCAAACGCTAAACGCTAAACGCTAAACATAAAACGCTAAACGTTAAACGCTATATTCTGATCTTGCAAACCCTTAAACGTTAAACGCTAAACACTAAATGTTAGAGAAATCGAGAAGTTACGACTGCGCGCCACTGTAAGTGGAAAGCAATCGAAGACTTTCTTTCGTTTATTCCTTATTATCGAAAGGGATTTATATGTTTTGGGATATAAGAGATATAAATCATGATTTTAGTTAATGTTCAATTTTTAATCTTGATTTATTATTTTTTTGCGGTTTTCATCTCCACTCGACACAGTGTTTATTGAGTCACAGTGACATATTTAGCAAGCGCAGCTGTTCATGCACAGCCCTGCATCAATAGAGTGCCGTCAGTCATATTCCAAGCTCCGCCCCTTTATTACGTTTAATTGATCTCGTAACGAATCACAGCGCGAGAGCGCTTTATAGTAGTTTTCAGTGGGACAAAACTTAAAGCATAAATTTCAAGAGATGATGACTTTCAAATCTAAATAATGTTATTAAAATGTATATTGTCACAATTCCAAATCCCTCCATTCTATTCTCCATATTGAATGTATAAGCAATATACTCATATATATTTTATAGTGTTATTACGTTTTTAACATATAGAACAAGCCATCGTAGAAGGCAAAGCCCCCAATCTCCCACCCTCTCTTATCATTTCCTGTTCTATCTATTTTCATTCCCTGTATAATTTCCTCTGTTACTATCTTTCTATTATGTTTCTCTTATTTTTCATTGAATCCTCAAATATATAATTTTTCGGTTTGCATATGAACACCAAGTCGAATTTAAGTGGTTCTGATGTTCTAAATATTTCGATAGAACACTCAAACATTTTCATTTAACTAAAAAGAATGTAATTAGCAGAGTAATTAAGATATTCATTCGCGTATATTAATTGATTCATGTTTATAACAAACTGTCGGTAATTAGCATAACATATATAATTTTCTTGGTTGAAAACTATTATTATGCACAGAATTCACTTGTGACGCAATAATTCAATTGTTATGCAGCTTGAACAATTGATTAATTGCGTCACAAGCATACTTTTCCTAGTTATTGTTGCGAAGCATAATTGTTACACCTCAATTGTTTGCGTCATATTTCCTCAAAAAAGTTGAGAATTTCTAACTTTAAAGCAGATTTCCGAACTTATCATTTATTAAATAAAAAAATAAAAGGGTCGGGCATCTACCTTATAACTTTTCACACATTCCTTCCCAATGATGTTTATAGCTACATGCTACCGTTTTAGTGCTAGGCCTTGACGAAACATTTTTTTCGTCACTCTTTGGGTCTAAAAAATCAACCCGTTTTAATAGCCCCCTCCGGGCCCCTAGGCCCCGGTTGGGGGCTTAAACTGCATTACAAAACTTAGGGGGTCGATGTGCCTAAAAAGTGAAGCGATCACAATACCTGCAATTTTTCTTTAACGAAAAGATTGCAGATAATAATGTCATATTTATTTACTACGTCACAAGTATGTTCCAAAAAATGTATGCTTCCTAAAATGCAATTGGCTTTTTTTTGTCCAGAGAAATATTCAAAAAAATCAAAAGTCTTAGGCGATTTTCATGTTTGATTCGAATAAATTTCCACTGATCGAAACCGATCTGGAAGGAATAATAAATATCATTCAATTAAGATTATTATTATTAATTATTATTAATGCAGTTCTTGTATAGCGCTTGTTAAACGAATTTTTCAAAGCGCTTTACATTGACTAAATTGGAAGAGCTAACGATCAACAACAGCACAAAAGTCTAAAATACAAAATATCGAACTTGCGTTTACATTTAAATGCTAGCTTGAATAAATGTGTTTTTAACAGTGTTTTTTAAACTGGTGGATAAAACGTTGCGTTGGTAATATTGGACGGTAATGAGTCCTATAGCAAGGGGGTGGCAGCGCTGAAGGAGCGGTCCCCGTCCGAATTGAGCTTTGTCCTAGGTTTTCCAACCTGTATTTGGGTTGGTGTTTGACGAGATGTAGTGGTTTTAAGAAACAGTTCTCCAATATAGCTTGGGCTCTGACCATTTAAAGTTTTAAATGTGATTAGATCGATCTTGTATTAATTTTGGTAGGCGATAGGGAGCCAATGGAGCTGTTTTAAGGCTTCGGTGATATATCCATATTTTCGAATTTTCAATACAAATGTATCCGTTGGAGTAGATTGAGGATTGTTTTGGAAGACCGTTTTAAGGACTATATAGGCTCTATTACAATAGTCAAGCTTTGATAGTATGAGATATATAGCTAATGTTTTAGCTGCTTCTACACTCAAAAACCGACGAATAGACCATAACACGCGTAGCTGGGTATTGCATGGCCTGAGTACATTGTTAATCTGCATGACCATAGATAGGTCTTGGTATATATTAACTCCAACATTTTTGGCACAGGGCGAATGCTGATATTTCTGATCCACCTTTGACAATACTGTCACAAATCATTTTTTGAATATGTGCCTTTTTTCCAATCATCACTAGTTCAGTTTTACTTTCATTTTGTTTGAGCTTGTTTTCGAATAGCCATTTCGATAGCACACTGATACAACCTTCTAGGTTGGACTTTGGATTTAACTGTGTGGTAATTGAGATTGGACTTCTCGTCCGCAAACATATGCAGGTTATGTCCAATAATGTGTTTTGATGAGATGCCCGATCGGGTTTGTGTAGCCCTTGTGTCCAAATGAACCCGCCCCGACCCTTGGGGTAGGCATTATTCTAGTTCATCAGTAAATTACATCATTATTTTCATTGATCACTATGCGTTGCGATCGGTCCGCGAAGTTGGACTAGAACCATTTGGGGCAGATCCAAATAGCCCAAATGTACATTTGAGCGTGTCTAGGAATATTTTATGGGAGATGGTGCCAAAGGCCGCGCTCATGTCGAGTAACGCAGGGAAATTTGTGCCAAAGGACGCGCTCATGTCGAGTAACGCAGGGAAATTGGTTGGTAATTAATGTTTAGAAGAAGGTGGTTTGTAATATTGAGAAGCGCTGTTTTGTACAATGCCCTTGTCTAAACGTGGATTCATATGGTTCTACGAGAGAATCTATCTCACAGTAATAAGCAAGCAGGTTTACAACAAGACGCTCCAGAAGCTTTGACAAAAAGGATAAATTAGATATTGGTCTAAAGTTCGAAAGTTCACTCACATTCAACTTTTTGGGGACTTGCGTAACAACGGCTTGTTTGGGAAGTCTCTGCATCATGTATCCTTGCTCGAATGATTTATACAAGGAGATACTTCATCAACGCACTCTTTGATAAGTCTTTGATCAGGCTGGTCGGAATAGAGTCCAATAAACATGTATTGGAGGGTGCAGAAAGGATGTACTTCTTGATTTTTTCTGGCGTTGCTGGCCGAAATGCAGGTAGGGAAGAGGAGCACCGTGGTTCGGAGAGTAAATATTAGCGTAATATTAGCATGGTCATTAGGTGTTTAATGAAATGATTCGCTAATGTTTGTAATCTTGTTTTTGAAGAAAAGCGCAAATTTATCCGCTTATTAAGTCTTTGCCACTGGGTGCTCTCGATAACACTATGCGGTTTTTGTTGTTAGCAGGTTTCCAACTATTTTGAATAGATTTTTCGAGTTTCCAGCATTTTCGGTAACTTGATTGTTATGGAACGCAGTCTTTTCTGTCGTTATGAGTACATTATATGAATAGGAAGCAGCCTTTAGATTGGCTTTGGCTATGATGTCACCAGTATGTTTCTTCTTCCACTTTCGTTCTAAAGCGCGCTGCTTTCCATTTGCGATGTTGCACTGCGCATGGGCATCTAGAATTTTTCGAAAGTTTTCGAAAGGTTTAGGGTTTGGAGGTTGAAATATGGTCTGTAAAAGTTAGGTATCCTGACACTAGAAAATGGTCGGAAACTAAGCAGCTGGTATCAACAGAGTCGAGTATGTTGTCACATGCCCTGGTTATGACGATGTCTGGGGTATTTCCTGAGTTGTCCGCCATGTTGAAAATAAGGCGCCGGTACGGTACATCGTTCTCTAAAACGCCCATGTAGCTTATATCATTTTTTGTTTCATATATTTTTAACTTTGAGTATGCAATACCATACAACGTTTGATATATTTTTGACAGTTCGTACCTGAATAATATAATATGTCCTGAAATTTACAACACCAAATTTCAAAATGGAGTTATATTCCTAGCAGGAGTTATATTCCTAGCACTATTTTTGAACTCTTTTCAATAAAATTTATCGTTGCCGGGGTCAATACGGGATCCTTTGCAACGGAGTCGAGCGCTCTCCTCATTGTTCCATCGACGGGATACTGGCCAATTTCAACAATTAAGGCCTTACTCATAAGCATACTCAGTCCAGCTCTTTATAAAAACAAAGGTTATAACTTAATATAACCAATTACGCTAAACCTAATGCAGTTTTATCAAAGCGAACATTGGCATGAACATGTAATATCAACGAAAGCGTATTGTCCGCCATGTTGAAAATAAGACACCGATACGGTACAGCGTTCTCTGAAACTCCCATGTAGCTCATATCATTTTTTTTTATATTTTTAACTTTGAGTATGCAATACCATACAACGTTTGATATATTTTTGCATCCGACAGATCACAGGAACGGGAGCTGAAGCAAGCCTTGTACGACCTTAAAGCAGAAAAAGAATACCACAAAAGCAAAGGATCCATAGTGATGAATGACGAGAAATTGACGGACTCGATGAGGAAGAAATCAAAGAAAGGAGTCAAGGTTAAAGTAAGTAAAATGAACCAAATTATACAAATGAATTCCATTGGTTAACTACAGTGACGATTTCTTGTTATGAGAGACAATAAAGAGTTTGAAATAAACATACTGCAATAATGACACAACGCACATGAATTCGACGCCGTGAGAATCAAATACCGTTCGGTTGCCTATAAAAAATATTGACTATATGAAAATATTTTGGTGTGTTTCAAGTGTTTTAGCAATTATTTCAAGTGTTTCAATCAGTGGTGTGTTTAAAATATATTCAAATATATGAAAGAAACACATTGCAGATACATGTAATCAAGGAGCACTGCATGTATCTAGTTGTGATTTAACTCCATGAATGACAGGTCTGGAATTTCAAAGACCTTTTTAAAGGTCCGGTTTCAAAGCTCAAAATTTGATTTTTTTGAGGGGGGGGGGGCGACATAACGCAAGCAATCAATGTGAAACTATTTTGTTTAACAATAATATCTAGCAATTGTATACTTGTGACGCAATTATTTCATTGTTAAAGTTGATTAACAATTGATCTATTGCGTCAAAATTGGGTTTAGAGTTGGAAAATTTTAACAATTGAGCTCCATTTGGTCTTACATATAGCGATGTCTGCGCCAAATGGTCATATATATTACCAATATATATTACCAATATATATTACCAATTGGTAATAAATATAAGTTTAAAAAGCCTGACAGTTCAGCGCCAAATGGTCATCTATATTGAAAAAATCTGATTGGTTCATTTTCAAAACAAGTAACGTTTGAGATATCGGTTTAAAAAGAGACTTTTCTCTCGTTTCACATTCATCCACACAAACATGCATGCAAAAATAAAAGTTGTTTGAAATATAAAGCAAGATATGTTGGCCCTAAAAAGGGCCGTCGTTTTCGAGGGGCAGGCGGTCGTCAGTAGCTTGAATCGGATACATATGGTTCACGATGGTTTGGGCACGTCATCTTATGGCGCCACAAAGTTTTGGCCCACCCACCAAAAAAGCCGCTGTCGTAGCTTAGGCATATCATTCGGCCTCCTTTAATATTAGGGCAGCTATCTGTGGCATTGTTCCGGTTGAGATGGTGGAAGAGGTGGACTCGGTTGGGGAATTCGGCTTAACAGAGGCGGCAAGTTCGGATATTTCGACCCAATAGCTTGACTGTCTTCGATTTGCCTCTGCTTCGACTGCGCATTTCCACAGCACTATACACCTGCTTGGCAACTTTCGCCACCATTTCAGCACAGGACATCGTTTGATCCGGATCCACTTCAGTTGCATCCGCATCGTCTTCAGTCGGGAATTCACTGCCATAGACCCTTAGGTTTTCATGTTCATCATCGGCGTATTCGTCATTTTGGTATATCGACAATCGTCTCCGGTACTCGAACCGAAATTTTAGTTCGAGTCCCCGAAATGTTGTATTTGGGAAAACTATAAGATGATTTTGATAAATATGTTCTTGTATTTGTTTAATTCATTTAAAGCTATTACAACAGGTTTTCAGTAAGATTTGTCTAGTTTTATTAGAGTCAATCGGATATCGAAGTTTATCTCATATAAGATTGTAAAATTACATATTTTCCTGCTCAGCAAATCTGAATCAGATCTTCGGGTTGGGTATTGACTTCGGATGTTCGGGTAGCAAAATACCCGACCAGACACATCCCTAATATGAACACATAATCGTTGTTTACGGTGCTTTACAAGGATAGCGAGCCATCGTAGAACACTATATAAGCCCTCGACCTTCCGCATTCACTTCCCTAACCCTTTTTACCAAATTCTCTCTTTTGTTTCCATAATTATATATCTCTGTTAATCATTTTCTTTCTTAATCTTTTGCATTTTCCATTGATTCTTTAAATATACAATCATTCATATTGGCAATGAAAAAAACTATTATTTATTTATGTAATTTAAATTTTATGTGTCTATGCGAGAGCTCCTCAACATTTTAAAAAGTAGAAAACAGTTTATGTGATATACAGAATAAGTATACATTTGATGATGATATTGAACACAGCGCCTTTTCAAGCTTAGTCCATATGCACATTAAATTGATTATCCTTTCTCATGTATAGAGTCTTTATAAACTCCTTTTCACTCGTAGAGTCTATAAAACACTTGTAGTATCATAAATCACCAGTTTCACAGATAAAATCACAAATATTACAAATATTACTTTTCGTTCACAAATTTTCGCCATTCCTTTCTATCCTGAGCTAGAATCATCGCACTTTGTATTTCTATATACTTTTTTTTTCAGTTGCTTCAGGATCAATTTGAGCAGAGTTAGTCTCTGGCCACCAACGTTTTTTTATACTTTTCTCAGACCCTCGTAGAGTGCTTTTTTGTCCGGTGCTGCTTCTGGTAGTCTGCATATATGGCCAAACACTCTGAGGCGTCGAGTTGCGATAGTCGTTGACCACGGTGTTTGACCAGCTCTTTCGTAGAGTTGTTCGTTTGTTATCCAGTTGTTATTTGGGTCCCATCGGATGTTTAGGACTTTGCGAAGGAGATGTCTTTGGAACGCGTCGATTTTTCTCTCAAGGGTATCTGTAAGAGTCCACAATTCACAGTTATATAAAATATTACTAGCTAACAATGTGTTGAATATTCTGATTTTAGTATCTACGCCTACTTGTTTGTTAGTAAATATGGGTTTTAGTTTTGAGAAAGCGGCGTGTGTGAGTTGTTTGCGCCGTTCTATGTCCTCAGTTGTACCGAGGAGACTACCTTCATATTTACACCTTTTTCGGCTTTCGTCACCATCTTTTTTGATGTGATATCTTTCAGTTTTTGAATGAGTTATATGTAGGTTACCCTGTTTCAGTTTTTCTGTGGTGTTTTTTTCTATATTGTCTAAAACATGTTGGGAAGTAGATGCCCAGCCTATGTCATCAGCGTATTGTTGGTCTAATGTAAATGAAGGATCTTCGTAGTTCGAATAGTCATGGTCTTCCAAATGATGTGGTAGCGGTTGTTTTTCTGAATTTTCTTTGATTATTTGCAGTTCACTCTGTATTTCTTGTTGTTCCTTATCTGTTTTCGGATTTATGGCCAATAGTCCTTCTAAAGCACTTAATAGTTTACTATCTCGTCTTTCAACAAGGTATTCAATGAAAAATAGTGCAGATGCCCCATCACCCTTGGGGTGATCCTATATTTGTTTTAAACGCACTTCCTAATTGATTTTCGAGTTTCACACAAAATTCAACATTTTCTAGCAATAATGCGACTAGGTGGATTTCGTCTTAGTTCAGCAATTTCCGTAGATCTTCAATAACTATGTCCCTTTTTAAAGTGTCAAAAGCTTTGCTCATATCGAGCATAAGTAGATTTGTTTCATAGCCAATTGGTGATATTGCCTTTTCCGCAAGGACTTTAAACGTGAACACTAGTTCTGTTGTACTTCTATTACTTGTATATGCGGTTTGTGTAATTGGTATAATATGTTCA
>LQRL01123689.1:14441-30417 GCA_001703475.1 Hydroides elegans
TGAAGTCCACCATGGCAAGTCAAGTGGGTCAATCGTCCTATAAAGCACAAGCCCGTATGCGGGTACCATAATGACGCATGGGTTAAAGTTTGCAAGCTCTACTGTCAAAACTGTGGGAGGAGATAGGTTAGAGAGGAATTAGTTTTTCTCTATACATGTATAGAAGACCAAATTGGCGGAAATGGCGAAGTCCACCATGGCGAGCCAAGAGAGTCAATCGTCCTATAAAGCACAAGCCGGTATGAGGGTACCATAAAGGAGCATGGGTTAAAGTTTGAAAGCTCTACTGTCAAAACTGTGGGAGGAGATAGGTTAGAGAGGAATTAGTTTTTCTCTATATAGAAGACCAAATTGGCGGTTTTTGCGAAGTCCACCATGGCGAGTCAAGTGGGTCAATCGTCCTATAAAGCACAAGCCGGTATGAGGGTACCATAAAGGAGCTTGGGTTAAAGTTTGAAAACTCTACCACCAAAACTGTGGGAGGAGATAGGTTTCCATGAAAAAGTTTACTATACAACTAACTAACTAACTAACGGCGGACGACGCAGACCGATCTCACAAACCCAGTTTTCGTTTGACGAAAGCTGGGTTAATAAAAGTATGTTGTAAGGGCTACTTTATGTTTTGATTGATTTCACTATAATGTCACACATCAGCGCACAACCAACATGTATATTAAGTAATTCAATTTTTATTTATAACCTTAAAAAGATACTGTTTATATAATAAATAAAACAATATTGATATATGCAAATGTGAATATTGTGTTTACATCATACGCTCATTGACCAAGGCAATGCAAAAGCAAAATTAAATCACACCCCCCCCCCTTTTTATGTACATGTTTTGCGGAACTTTATGAAATCTTCCAGTTAATAAAGTACACATTCAGATCAGATATGCGTAGCATGTTTAAGTGTCTCAACCAAAATTTAAAGTCCTAAATGACATTTTTGATTAATTTCTATTTTTGATTCAACGTTTACTATTTTTATTCATATAATTTACTTAAACTAACCCATCACCAACATTTTAGAAACAAACACTAGCTACATAAAAATGTTTTATTTTGTGATTGAGTTAGATATATTGAAAGTTCATTAAAGGTGATAACATCAAGGTTCATTTGATCATATCTATGTCATATATAGGCAAATAAGTTAGATAAGCAATTAGTAAATAAATAAACAAAACTAAACGAGATCACTTTCTATTCCCTAAGCAGCTCGGCAAGACATTCTGCTTTGTCAAATTGGCGGCAGGTTATTCGGGTAAGACGCCATCGTTCATCGTACACGTAGATAGAGCACGGTCATTGCGACAATATTGGTTACAAGAACAATACACCGGTTTCAAAGGACGCCTGACAAACTAATATATTTTCATAAAACGACATAATTTGGTTGACATAGCAACGTCTCAGAACATTATCTTGATACATCTAGGAAGAGATACCATATATATTTGTAAAATCTAAAACATGTCATTTATCAGGATGGCATCAATTCAGTCGTTTCGAATGTCTGATTGCTAAACATGGTTGTGAATTCATCTGATCCTTGCAGATAACGATTCCACGATGGTTGTGGACATTCCAATAAAAGTCGAGTAAAAATACCCGTTATCAATATAGATATAAATATAATGAGCACTGTTGCTTGACAGCATATATGTCTTGAGTTAAAAGGTATATCCCTTTGAGGCGGGTTATAGATTATTACGCATTCAATGGATGCCTTTCTAGTTGATTCATCTGTTTTTGAGTCACATGATTTTCCGTTATGATTCAATAGGGTTTGGGTTATATTTTCCGTTTTGCCGTTCGCAGTCGATCCGTTGTTACATTTTGAATCTGAAAAATCTGGAAAGTGAATAAGTGTTAAATGGGGTTAGCATATTTCATTAATTTTGGCAGGTTACGATGATTCATGAATGTATGTTTAGCGATAATTTAAGCGCTCGTTTTAACAACGTATTACTACACTTGTATATATGCTGTAAGTTAAAATGCAGTTTCTATATGACATTTATGTTGACCTCGCCAAATTGGTCAACTACAGTAAATACATGTACACAAACATGGTATATTTTAATAAATTATTATAAAGCACATTAGAGTTTAAACGGTGTTAGAGAGGAATATGTAAATGCTCTTGATATTTTTTTCGCAATCATTTAAAATGTGCCAATTGCTAGACTATGTTAATTCATTTCGACCACAACAACCTATAAAAAGTATGGCATCGTTAGACTTGAATGATAAGATGCAAAATGCAGTTATCTAATTCAGGATTGTAACAGTTCAAGTTATGTCCATATGCATTGGTTCTAATGAAGCAAATAGGGACAAAATACAGCACTTATTCTTTGTTCAGACTATTTATAAAAACTCCCGAGTTCTTCATACATGTATATATATAATTGGGTCACTTTGATATACTTTTCAAGAATTTTACCTGAAGCTGATTTTGTAAGAGATGTCTGCTCCTCCTGTAACACTTGCATGTTCTTGTTACGCTGGAATGCCTGTTTGATAAAAGTCTCACTTTTACAAAAGATTTGTATATGATTTATATATATTGTGGGGTATCTTTAATTTTAGGACAACTTTAAAATATGACCCGATTAGTGAAATAATGCAAGTGAAGACCACCAATATAGATTTTCCCACTCGGCAAAGGTCGTCCATAGTACGTCGTATTCGGACGTGACGTTGAGAGGACGACCTACTCTGGGCCCGTATGAAAGTTTTCCGGACGTCCTTTTACGTCCCGACGTCCGTGAAACGTACTTCGCACGTCAGATTCGGACGCGACGTCCATACAACGTCTTTTCTACGTCCGGGACGAATAACGACGTCCGGAAAACTTTCATACGGGCCCTATGAAGAACGTCCGCTCAACGTCCGTGGACGTCTTGCCGAGTGGGTTAGGGCATCATTAATTTTTTTGAGGCCAAAAGCAGGGCAACTTTAGTTGTCCTGAAAAAAAAATCAGAGCATCTATAGTTGCCCTGACGCGACCAGGGTAACTATAGTTGCCCCAGGGAAATTATAGTTGCCCTGAAATAAAAGATACCCCATAACATATACACTGTACATTAAAATATTTTGTCAAACGTTAAACAAACATATAAGACGTGGCTTATCAAACTTACTAATAGCTATTGCAGTATCAAGGTAATGGTTATAAATATTCAAAATCCTTTTTCAAATACTATGCTTGCATTGGAAGGCACATATTCAGAATTTTAAAAAGCCCCAAGCTGAACGGGGGGCGCCAATATATTTTTTGCTTATTATTTATGAAAGAGACGAACGGAAGGAGGCGTTCGTCGCGTTTGCTTAATTTATACACGAACCAGTCTCTTCTGTTCCTCCCAGTCGGTTCTAGGGATAATAATGAGCAGAAATATGGTTTGCACGAGCATGTTGATGGACAGCCCGATCCAATAAGCTGCAATCACAATCACATATTATTATTTTTTTTTAAGAAATCATATAAAACTAAGGAATTTTATGGATGATGATTAATGTGGCGTTTATATGATAGATGTAATAAACATATAATTAAATTTCGCGTAATATCTAATGCGAAATGTAATTATTAATTTGTATTTTATTACATATCTATTCATTGTCCTGGTTCTGTTAAAATCCAGTTGAATTCAATAGTATAAGAGTGCATTTTAATGACTTAAGGTTATGTCTATCACATAGCACATAACCTAGCATAAAAGTGAACATTAATAAGAACTATGTAGTTTATTTTAAGTTTCAATATTTTACCTGCAACACGCAGCTTCGTTAGGAACATGAGCGGAATTCCTATCGGCAAGGAAATGACGTAATATGATATGAAAATCAAAATGGCTGACATCGTTTGTCGACCAGTGCCCGTCAATACGCCTTTACACGCACACTGGAAAATTGTATAAAAAAAGTTTTTGATCAATTCATATCTTGTTTCTGTTTCACTTTCTCTCTCTCTCTCTCTCTCTCTTTCTTATTTTTTCTTTCTCTCTCTGCCTATATCTCTATTTCTATCTCTATCTCTCTCTCTCTCTCTCTCTCTCTCTCCTCCCCTCTTGTCCAGTAAGACATCCCACTGACGCATGACATGACACACAAAAAACGCATGTAGTTATGCATGAACATGTTATTTTCTTCAGCAAAAAAATGTTACTTTTACAGCAAAAAAATGTTATTTTCACTGGTTCAATGTTGAAAACATGTCGCAAAAAAATCTCAACTTTTCAATGTAGCGTCTAAGAAATATCATTTATAATTCAACTAAATGTTGACAAACTACTGGAAACATTTTGCTAACAACATGCAAATCGCTCTAAAATTTATATCGTTTATGCATTGATCGAAGTTATTGACAATATTCCTGGCGCCTTTAACTTGGCCTTAAAAAGATCAAAACACAATTCAAGAATTTATTTTAGAAACAAAATGATACTAATGGAAATCAATTCAATATACTCATACTTACTGACATTCCATCCAAAGTGACATATATTGCTACAAGGGGTAGTAACTTGGCGGTTAGATCTATGATATCTCTACAAGAAAAATATAAGGTTTTCTACAGGTCTGCGTTTTTGCCCTGTAATGTTCGTGTTCATATGCATGTATTATTGTATACAAATAAGTCACAATGAATTTAATATTACATATCAACTTATTTATATGCATTAAACTTGCGAATTTAAGGCTTCTCGAGAAATATAACTCTACAAAAAGCTTATATATAATATACAATGTAAAAATGTTATAAGTAAAATAATATCGTAATATGTTACTCACGGAATGCTGGTGAAGATGCTTGTTAACTGGCGTGGAATCGCAACAAATAACGTCACGGGAATAATCGATGCGACAACTGTAAGACATAATAATACCAATGTCATAAATGTTTAACTAATCAGTCTTAACCCACTCGGCAAGGGTCGTCCATAGTAAGTCACATTCGGACGCGGCGTTGAGAGGACGACGTACTCTGGGTCGACATGAAAGTTTTCCAGACGTCCTGTTACGTGCCGGCGTCCAAAGAACGTAATTCGTACGTCCGATTCGGACGCGACGTCGTTGCAACGTCTTTTCCACGCCTGTTAAGACGTCCGGCAAACTTTCATATGGGTCCAACGTACTGAGTCCGCTCAACGTCCGTGGACATCTTGCCGTGTGGGAACAAACACAAAACATGTATAAAATATAAAGCAAAACAGTGAAGGTAGAACAATATCACAAAAAAAGGCATTTAATAGACGTTTGTATTTTAGAATAAATTCTCATAACTTGCTTTCTATTTTGTGCTTGCAATGGGTGCCTTAACATTTTTAAACACAGCTTCTTTTTGCGCTGTCCAATCGATCCATTATGGAAAATTGAGAAAAAAAAACGCTTCTTGCATTAAAAACTCTAGCTCGGTAAGAAATATGTTGTTAAGCTATTATTTGATAATACCATACCTATAACACCCAGAGCTATCCATCCGATCATCCTTGCCCTCTCAATGTCGCCAGCACCCAGCCATTGACCAACACGGATCGAACAGGCAATCTGGATACTGAGGGGTACTTGGTACCACAACTGATCAAATTGCAGGATAACGGATTGGGCTCCTAACTCCGTGGTGCCAAGTATTCCTATATAGATATACAAATGGAACATATATTTTATGTATGTTTTATTTTGAAAAGCGTGAAACTAACTACTGTGTCGATTTGGTGAAAAACGGATTGGGCATCGAGCTCGGCTTTCCCAAGGATACCTGGTGAAAAACAAAAGTGTGATAAAAACATAGATACTAAAACCATATCAAAGTTAATATTGGGGAGTTGGTCATCAAGCTACATGTAGTATTGTACAAAAAGACGAAAACGAATTTGTAAAACAAATACAGAATAAAAATCTCGTTGAAAGATATTTTTTTTATATATTATATTTGCTGATGCGACCACGAATTATTGTAAACAATCTTTATTACTACTATACTATACTATACTATGATTATGTTATGTTTGTTATGAAATCACTCTGCAAGTCTGGTTTTTTTCAAAATATATATGTAGTCTATATATATATAAATATACAAATACATGTTTGTAACCAAAGGAAATTGTTATAATGAAATACAATGACTGTTTGAAATAAAAATTACAAAAACAAAAAAAAAAACTCGAACACGGTAAACTCTAATTCCCGGTAACTCGAAGTGATGTTGAAGTACCGTTATTTTTTAAAATCTTAACAATGAGAAGTTATTTGTGAAAGGAAAATTAATTATAAATTACACGGTTACCTCAAATTCCCGGTAAATTCGAAGTAAATCGGAATCCCCGAGAACTTAGAATTACCGAGGTTCTACTGCAGCTCTATTTTGCCTTATTATCATTTTTAAAACCCGCAGCGAAGGTACAATAAGGTACAATTGGGGTTTCCTACCAGCTGAGGCTTTCCCATCATCGATACGTCGCCCACCCCCCACCCCCCACACACACACCAATCGAATAAAAAAAGTGAAATACGTTTATTTACCTGATAGAATAAGTCCGAGTTCAAATGCCCACCACTCCATACCGACCATAAGCATGCCTGATACAGCAAGTCGTGTGATCGGACCCCACTCCTTAACACATCGCTTTGTCCAACCTTAAATTAGAAAAATAAACATAATTATGTAATTGTCATTCTTTTATTTTATTGTTTATGGGTCGGTTGCGGATATTATACAATACCGGAACAACCCGTGGGATGTTCGGATCAAGCTACAGAAAACCCATGTGTAAATGTAATTGAAACTATAAACAATATTCCGTTTTATACAAAAATAAGCATCATGACACGTATAACAATACATGCTTTTCCAATAGAGGCTATTTGGTTGTTGCCGAAAATAGCACAATCCAGACCCCTCTCCCATCGCGCGGGACATTAATGCTGCATGCCTACTACTGTCTCAATGTGTTTGCGTGTGTTTTAGGTCTTCTTATACATGTTATTCTCTTAGTTTTTGACGCTTTTATAATCTTTTTAAAATTAATTCTTCACAAAGAGTTTGAGAAAAGTAATAATAATATAATTATGAACAAAAATCAGTGTAAATTTGATAAGTCGATCCTTTTATAAGTTGCTTTGTGGCTGTAACTATAGCAATAGAATCTTGAGATAAATTTGAACTCTTTTTCAGCGTTATTCTGAAAGAAATCAAAAGATTCTTTTTCGATATCAATGTCATTTGAACTTATAGAGTCTACCTGACTTGATTCAACTATTGTGTTTGGAACATGCAAAATCCTATAGGCCTAGGGGTGATGGTTACCAGAAAAAGTGCCAAAGCACAGAAATACTGAAAAAAATGTAACATAACTTAAAGTAATTAAATGTCATTCTTGCTGTTAATTTATTGATTGTTGTTACAATTAAATAAACACTTCCAAATAAAATGAAGTCAATCATATGTAGAACAGTGAGGCTAAAGGCATATACAGTGGTGCGCTGTCCTAACTTCTCGATTTATCTAACGTTTAGCGTTTAGCGTTTAAAGTTTAAGGGTTTGCAAGATCAGAATATAGCGTTAACGTTTAGCGTTTGTCTGTTTAACGTTTAGCGTTTAACGTTAAGCGTTTAGCGTGTAGCGTTTGATAAAAGGGCATTCTAGAGGTTAAGGCAACCACTCATGATGATGTCCTTTATATACCCCTCACACATGAGGTTGGCTATGGTTTAACGTTTAGCGTTTAACGTTGTAACGTTTAGAGTTTGTGCGTTTAGCGTTTTAGGGTTTAGCGTTTAACGTTTAGCGTTTGCCATGAGAAGTTGATAATGCGCGTGACTGTATATATACAGCCGGGCGCGGTTACAACTATTCATTTTTTTATCGTTTAGCGTTTATCTTTATGTTTATGGGTTGTTTTAAGCGATTCACGTTAAGCATCTAAATCGCACCGTAAATGAGTTTTACCGGTTACCGTTAAGCGCTTTCCATGATGGGTTAGAAAGGCGCGAGACTGCACATGAACATAAATACTGAAATATATTGTTCGTATTAAAAATGGAAAAGAGTGTCTTGTCGTAGCTAAAATTTACTTTTTTTTATATGTAAACTCACGGCTCATTTTGCGTTTCAGCCCCAGATATACTTTTTAATTAACTTAATTAGCTTTTTCATAAGTTTTAATCCAGCTGGATTATAGTAAACCGATCGCATATACATACCCGGTAATTGTTTTAATATCTCGTTATTTTCATGGTTGTTGTTTTTTTCAAATGATCGTCACAAAAGTAGTTAAACATTGTTATTACGTGATAACATTATTTGCTTTAATGAACGCAATATATGCAAGAAAAAAGCGGAAAAAAGATACAGGATACGAAAAAATGTGCAAGCACAGTGGTAAATGTATGCATAAACAAGGGGCACACCCACTGCGTTTGTCCCGCTCGATGCTGTCCAGACACGCATGGAGCTATTTTCTGCAACAGCCGAATATCCTCTCCTCGTTTTCGTTTTTTGAAAAAGTTTATTCAGACAACGAACTATTGTCCTAATTGGACGATTGTTTTTATAATTCAACTGCCGAAAAAAATAACGGCAATAAAATTTGTTATAAATTTGGCCTCAAACTTAATTCATAAATCATATCAAATTAAATTGAACACGTGAAAAACGGGTGGTTTTCTCTAAATATAGTTTAAGGGCGTCATTTTAGTCAAGTTACTGATACCTTACGAAATTTATATACACGTAACGGGATGTGATCATGATTTATGTTTTAAACTTATTACACTTGATGCCACACAACTACTTATATTGTTTGCAGATCAGTTTCATTATAAATGTATCTCAGGGCAAGGTTTTTAAATAAAACCCTTCCAGGTAATAAAGTATATATTGTAATCTAAAACGGTAAATAGAATAACAACTTAATGCTTTGTTTTGGTATTGAAGGTCGATAAAACTACAATGTACATTGAGAATGTTAAATTAACTGGTTTCATCAAATGTAAGTCCCTTATAGTAAACAAATCAAAAGTTAACAAATTATTTCATATAAAATACAGTTTCACCCTACCTGCCCAGGTTTCTTTGTAACAGCCACTGATTCTTATGTACAACACCATCAAGAGTAAATTGAGCACATGGGCGCTGGTTAGTGAGATGGCTGAACCTCTATAAGTAGGTTAGAAAAGAGATTTTGTCGATTTGATATAGATAAATACTTCAAATTTTATAATGTAAAGTGTTTCAATTTTACATAATTTCATGTTTAAGAACTCGAGAATAAAACATGTATTACGGTAATTGAATTAAAACCCATTTTGTCAGTTTATTGAATTAGTTTAATTTTCTGTTATCGTAATACACAGTCAAATATTTTTAAATCGTTATCAAAATCGATGTTTAAAGAGATTTCCTAACCTAACGGCAAGAAACATAGATGGATACATCTGTCTTACCTGATGCCCATATCTAGGCGATATAGAAATATATAATGTAGCAAAGCATTGAGTCCGTTCGACAAAAGCGAGATAAAGATGTTGGGATAGAGGATGTCCATGGAAAGCAGGTACTTCGCCAAAGTGAGATAGATGTAAAAACTCTGAAACGCAAAGATTTTTTAAGCTGAACCACAACTAAAAGTGTAAGTCTATGGTGCGGACAGCCATTTTCTGCGATTCCTTGAAATAATTCGAAGAAAATGTAGTTTATCTCTTTTACTTTGAAATAGTATTGGGATGTTAATAAGATATATCATTTTAAAGTTAACTTACTGAATTAAACTTACCAGTGCACCGGGCATGAATATGAGAAGATATTCACCAGCTATTCTGAAAAAAAACATGTGTACACTTTCAATCTGTCAGCAAATATAATTTTTGATTATTTTAAGTCAACTAAAATATGACAAAAGATTTATGAAATAAAGCATATTATTTAAAAAAATAGGGAAATCATGACAAATTAGCCGAGGCATGACAATTGTTTCGTTAAAACCTGAAATATTATATAGCATACAGTTTAATGTTACGGAATAAACCTTGAATTATTCGTACTCGTTCAGCATACAGCATATATATACTTAAACATCATAGTTTCACTGTCATTTAATATCAAAGAACTAGGGCAAGTTAACATTTGATCCAAGGTCAGTGTTACTTATCATTAAATAGCAAAAAAAACCTTAGAATGACAAGAAAACTTTATTGATAATAAATAGAACAAAATCTTACAATATTATGCTAATTGGCTCTTAGGGCCTGGTCATACTTGAAGCTTCATGGAACTTCTGTTTACATAAAATTCATTACCTTACATGTATATCTTCTTCTGCGACATCAGAATTTTCACACTTTAAAGAACTTCTTGGCAAAACGTTCAAGTCCCATAAAACACATAATAAACAATATTTTTATTGAAAATAAAGCTCCATGACGTCACCAGTGCTGACAGGCCCAAACGCTTTTCATCTAAATTGTTTACATCTAACATGATATCCAAAGTAAAAATCATTAAAATTGACTCACTTTGATGTCTCAGGATGTTGTCCCATGAGCAACAGTAAGGATTCGAGGTTGATGTGCACCGCATAGATTGGCAATAGCGATAAACTGAAGATTAATATTGCTAGAAAATAAGAGACATTGTGGTTAAATTATGTGTCTTAAACAAAAGTATATATCGCTGTCTAACGTTTTGATGATTGAAATGACATTAAGGTATGAACAATCGAATGATCCTTGAGAACAAAATCACACGTTTTGCGGGCAAAAGGGAAATTTGCTTCTTTTGAGGCTTTCTAAAAAGAATACATTGGTAGACCAGGAAAAGCTGTGTTTTAAAACTCAGGTTTAATATATTTGCGTAAAAAATATACTTGTGCTATTTCTATGAAAAATAAAAATTGGTTCAAAAACTGGTCGCATTTTAAGGTGGTGCATTTAATGGTCGGGAGGTCTAATGTGATTTCTGCATAGCGTACCCTTTTGCAAATAATCGCCAACCAATGTCTTGTTCTTGCTGTGGACCGTCTGAGAGAACAGAGTATCGCATGCTGTAGTGAGACCATGGCCTACTGATATCACTGTGCAGTTGATGACCTACACGGTTTTGATAATCTTATTACATATGAATGCCATATTATGATGCTTTCACCGGCTATTATACGGCTATGGTATACGGATTTTATGGAAAAAGCAGAAATATATAGATAAAATGAATTAAACGGTTTCCTCTTAGGTTTTTTTCTTTTTTACAAAGATTTTGAAATGACAAAGGGTTAATATTTTTTTATTTGGAAGTTCTCATTTCTGAAAATTTGGCTCAAAGGACAACTCGTCAAAAGCATATATGAACAATTGAAAGCATTTAAGCCAGTCTTATATTTTTGGTTAAGTAGTAGAATCCACTTTTATCGTCACATTAAATTATAGCAACCATTCAAATGATTAACTCGATGAGATCGGATACCGTCCAAGCACTCACACTGATCGCTAAAGCAGCTCCATCGAATCCGATTTTATCACCGAGGTGACCACAGAATATCAGCGAGATGGGTGATAACATCAGTTGACAAACTTGCACTGTTATCTAAAAATGTATAAGATCATGCAATATGATATAATTTGTTTTGCACCGGTTGAGAGATAGAGTTACAATAATCAACGTGTAAGAGAGCCGTTACATTAAACTAGCGATTCTTATCGCCATTTGCGATTTTCACTGTTTTTCTTTGTTCATAAAATCGCAAGGAGCGAAGTTTAATGTAACCGCACCCTTTTCAACAAACCTCATACAAGTAAAAATAGTAATAATTATTATGCAACATATAGTCATTATAGTTTAGTTCCAATAACCAATCCAATTATCTAAATTCACATTATCAGATTTGATTTTAAATTAAAAATATAAACAATAATAACAAAAACTGAAAAAAAACAATTGTATTTTGAAAATTTTTTTGCTACGAATTATTATATGAGATCTGAATTTAAATCACGAATTGAATAGAAACTACTCACTATCGGCCATGACATTTGCAGAAGCTGCTTGGTGAGTTCCAGTATGCGCTGTCGGGTTCCATCTAAAATTTACACAAAGAAATGCACAAAAATATCCGCAAAATATTAATCGAGTGAAAGATGCCTCAAACACATTAACATAACTCTTTCGCTGGCATCGGGGTCTGACCGTATCTAAAGCTTTATAATGTAGTTTTTCTCCCAACAAATGGGTTCTCTTAATGTCTTCTTATGTCTTACCCTAAAGTAACTATTTGATTGCTTATAGGTACCGTGATTCAAAAGTGCAGATTAATATCACAAATACTACCTTGTTTTCTTCTACTGCCATCATCGCCTTGCTCCAGAATCCGTTTATCTGTGTCCTCTTTAATATCCATGTTCTGAAATTGTATCCAAAATAACTTATACAAATGTAAGCACTTTATTCCAAGTACGTTTTAATAAAACACGGTCCAAGTATAACAGAATAATCCATACAATATGCAGACTACTGTTCAGTAATATGCATATTGTGTAATCAGGAGTTTAAAAGACAAAGCACATATGTCTTAGACGTGTAAGCGATTTCAATGATTGAAAATTGATCAATTATTAACAATCATGTCAAGTGAAAATACTGAATCCCCAAACACAATGACAGAACTTAATTATTCGTTTCTTGCCTTTACCCTAGAAATGACTTTTATTTTAGTTAAAATATTGCCAAAACCTTATTTACCGTAGATCTGAGTTGTGTATTTCAGACGAGAGATATGGTTTCTATAAGTTATAGTTTCGTTTATATAAGATTACATGGGCCTTCATAATGAAATTAGACCCATCAAACCTCGAGGATGAGACCTTCTATTGTTCCAAAAACTAACAGTGAATTATTACTACACATAGATAACAGATAATGGCACCCCGTGACATACTATTATAAAACAGTGTATATCTAGCCAATATGTAGTAATTGACTTCTTTAAGTCATCAATGTAAATAATTCTTAGATCAACTCCAAATACCAATTGGCAGTTATTTGATCAAATCTGATTTGGATTATTTTACCAGATACATAAATGATTTGTTAGGAAAGAAACACTTTTCATGGAACGGCTCATGTGGTACTTTCCGAAGGAGCTTAGGGATATGTTTTTACATAAAGTGTCGTCAACATAGACTAGGAGGTTTGAAGGGCATAGTTTGATCGGAACTATGACCTTCAGTGGTGTGAAGTTTGGTTTGAAGGTCAGATCACTAGCATATATTGCAATAACTATTTTAATTATTATCGATTATACAGATTATACAGGTTCTTTCCGGTTACCGACTGTCAGCGGCTCTTTGCGTCTGTGTGTTCGGAAATTGGAATTGGTATGAAAAGAAATAATCCCAGCGGAATTTATACCGCTTGATTTTCTATAAAGGACAAATATTTTAAATTGAATGTTTTCGTTTTTTTTTTCTCGATAATTCAAGTGTTTGATTTCAGGGCATTTCGTCGTAAGGCAAGAAAAACCTTGACATCAGACGGCATATTTTGATAGAATTTATAGGTATCATTGATTTAAAATAAAGGAGAAATCGTTGACTGTTGTTGCTTACATTAGAAAATGTTGCTATTTTAAATACGATCTTTTGGTGTCGCTGATTATAAATACTGAACACCTGCAAAAGAAATATGTACCCTCACTGCTATTCGGTGATAGACTTCTTAATGACTAAAATTCTACGTAGAATTCTTGTTTATATAAGGGATAGACTTCTATGTGCATGGTTTATGAAGAATTCTTTGAATTCATGTGACATGATCAGCACCGGTAACGTGGAGAGTCTATGCGAGATGTCAGGTATTTTTGTGTTGGATATTTTTCCATTAAACAAGGGAACCCAATGTGCAAAAAGCATTAAATTTCTACTGGCCGAAATACCATTCAATTTTAAATGTTTGCCCTTTAGTTTATACAAAGTAAAATTCTGCAGACGAATACGAAAAGTATACCCCACCCATTACCCTGAAAACAAGATTTTTAAGTTTCAGTATCATAGGCAATCGTGAGAAAATAAAACATTAATTGTACTCGATATGCATGTCCCTGTTTTTAATTTACCAGTGTTATGTTTCATTTGTTTCTAAAATTAGATAATATGGGGTGATGCAGTTAAACTCGGTTTTTGTCAAAGCAACGTCAAATCAAGTTCTTTACTACAGGGCTCGAAACTCGATTATTTTCAGGAGGGCACTTTGGGCCCCCGCTCTTGAAACCGGGGGGTCCAAACCAAAATCCGATGGTCCAACAATGAATATATTTGTAGGAGGTTCGAATTGCAGGGGCGCTTGGGGCTCCCAACCTCAAAAACAGGGAGCCATTTAGAAAATCGGGGGGCCATTGGCCCTCGGGTCCCCGTGAGTTTCGAGCCCCGCTATTATAGGATTTCCATGTTTAGTTTCATACACGCGACGTTACATGTCCAAGTTAAAGCCCCGACTATCAGCTTGTCACAGACTTGCTGGAAATATGAGGTGAAATCCCGGAAAAAATATAAGGAAAAAAACACCAAAATAAAAGTTAGATACATTGTATTTCAATAGGAAATAACACTCGAAGGGTCTTTACAAAACGCCTATTGACCCGAAGGCAGGGAAAAATAATGCCCAAGCCCGATAGGCACAGCATCACATTGTACATGTACATGTATTTTTAAATAGAAGCAATAATGCAACTTGCAGTTAAATGATGCAACAAATATGAAAATAATCACCTTTTATCGCCAGCACCATCGTCAGCTATCCGAATCGAATGTGCTCATACTCCGAACAAGTATCCCAATAACAATTGAAAAATAATTATCCTCTAGGTCCCTGGTTGTCTTGTTTCGTTTGTATTGCTCCCTGACCTTTGTTAGGAAAGACTGTTCACTGAGATGCAATGGTAACGAAGAATGCTCTTATGTTCTCATCGCTTGTCAATGAGCAAACATCATTGTATTGCTGGTATAATTACTCAAAAGCAGTAAAACATGTGTAGGCCTATGTCTTTACTTTGCATTTTAATAATAACAATTGAGACGCATTGATTACAATGGGAATGTTGCATATGTATCCGTTTTATTGTTTTGCTCACTTACGCGCATTGAGCATATCTACTTGTTATGTAATAATGATTACAATGATCGATGTGTGAATTACATGGTGTATCATAACTAAGTATTACAACATGTTTACAACTTCAAGCTTGATAAACTTAGCGCCTACTCTTCATGTTCTACAAGTACTTTATGGAACGTTAAGACACACTGAATCCTTAGCTGTATGGAGGTTTTATTGATCTGCACATAACCCTATCTTCTCTTTGCCTCATGAGCACATTAGGGCCTCATGCAGTATGTGAGCGGTGTGGCGGGACTTAAGGCAGTGAGTAATGGGAAACCAAACACAGCGAACGTTGAGGTAGCTTTCAAATGTGACCAGGTTATATGTTTATTTATCCGCGTTGCCTTATTCGTGTAAGGGATCACAGAGGCGGGCCTTTTTACAGTTTATGGGTGATAGATTTATGATCTTAAGGAGGGTAGGAGCATGGGCTCTGGATTTGTCTTCATTCGAGGTTTCGCTTTTCTTACAGCAGCACATATTTTTAATTGAAAAAAAAAACATAACAACATGGACAATTCAGAAAATCAAGAAAGCAACAGAGAGCAATCTCCTGAAAAATTTGAGGACATAGTTGACAGGCGTATATAAAAAAAAATGCACTTAACGAATATAAAAAAGGATAACAATACTTCGTGGAACAGGGAGGATCACAGGATCCAACACGAGTTTTTGATTGAAGCGCTCGATGCGTTGATTGATATCGAAGACTACATTGATAAAGGAGTCGATCGAGACTCAAGTATAGTTAAAATACAAAGTCTAAAAGATACGGCGCACCCGAAAACTGGAGTAATGACTGTCCGAACTGA
>LQRL01123695.1:1419-23543 GCA_001703475.1 Hydroides elegans
ATGAAAATATTGGGGTATTATGTCTGAGTAGATATTTTGTTTTGGTGACAAAACGAAGAATCTTAATCTACTTATCTCCAAAAATAAATCTTAGTGCATTAGTAGCAAAATGTTTTATGGATTTTATGAATGTTGTAGAATTATGTCAAGTTATACGAAATCATGCAATATATATATTATTTTTGATTGAAACAAATATTGGTAAGATGAATATATGTGAATACGAGCTTCATGTATCAAGAAAATAAAGAAAAATAGGATGGCCAAATAGGATTGGGATCGGACATTGTGCGAAAATATGCCGTATAATACATACGAGGGAGCGTGTGTCCCCATACATGTATGACCCTATGTCGATCCATGTGTGAATTATGAATCCGGGTAAATATAAAGTTTCCGCCCAAAAGGTTGCCAGCAATAAAGTCTCCAAAAGTGACACCATGTGCCAAAAAGTTTCCAGCCAAAAAGTTTCCATAAAGTTTCTCATCATAAATGTTCAAAAATATTGGTCTCGGTCAAACTAATTTCTGGTAATTACAAAGAAATGTAGGACACCAGGGTAACATTTTGAACTATGGTATTTATTTGATAAATCTTTTTATCTGGAAACCTTATGGACGAAAACTCTTTAACTGGAGATTTTTTGGCATATGCTGTCACTTTTTGAGACTTTATGGTAGGAAACGTTTTGGCCGGAGACTTTTTGGGTGGATATACCGTGAATTATACCTGGCACTAGCCAGCAACATCGAGCTAGTCTTCCAAATCGGTTTATACAGCCCATGTGATGAACCCATCCCACAGCTCATTTGCAGGTACAGAACTGCTTACCAGTGAGTTGTAACAAGACCTCTTCTCTCAATAGGAGATGTACAAATGTTTATCTCTTGTCTTGTACTTGTGAAACACTACACTCATGCTTTCTACTTCACTTGGCTCTCCGCGAAATCGGACCAGGATTTTGCCATCCTTCAGTTTAGTGATGAGGCAATAGTGGAAGATATTGGAAGACGACGTTTTGAGACGAAATAGGTTCAGGTTTCTCAAGACTATACTCATGTTGATAAACAATGGGCAAATAAGATGATAGCGCTAAAGTAACAAGTGGCTTATAATTACAACTAGATAATGGATTGAGTGATAAGCGATCGTTTGGTTTGTATTGCGAGCGTTTGTTTGGAGTGCTTCTCCTAATTGGGATGTGATTGCTTTTGGAAGTTCTCACAAATGACGTGTACTACGTTATTTGAGATTGTCTTATAGTAATTTAATTTATATATTTGTTATTTAAGAATCAATCATAGCTGTTCAAATAACTGCAAAAACAGCTGTACAATAAAGGTAAATTACAATATATACAAATGCACTAATACTAAAACGTTCTAAAGACAAGTATAAAAGAGTATACATTGTATATAATCAATCAATATTAAAAATAGATCTCGAAGAACACGTCTTTTTATGCCCCTCAGACCTTCATATACATTGTACAATATTTGTGAATCCTAGATTCATTCAATTATATTGGTTGAATCACTCACTGGATCTTCCGTGAAAATAACCTTGATTCCCTCCTATTTCTCGTAATATCATCCGACATAATCTAGCCATCATAACACCAATTTCAAAATCAAGAGAACGTTACTTTCCGTGATTTATTTATAAAACGCTTGTGTGTTTATCGCGGAATCGCGTCTACACAAACACGTATTGGAGCGTAAACAAGCAATCAGTGTATTATCCAGGGTCTTTTATAAGGGTCTGGCTAAATTTTGAAGTTGTTTTTTTTAGTTTTTATCCTAAAACCCCTTAATTTCCAATGTATTCATAACGGTAAACCGAATAACACAAACACTTTTGTAACGCAATAAGAGTTTAGCTAGCGCTTTGAGTTTCCCATGAGGAATACATTATATAACACGGTTTGGCAAAAACAAAGCTCGAAAAAGCTTCCAATATATCCAGGCTCTAATTGCTCATCTAACATCTATGAAGAAGACAGTACTACAATTTGGCACAGCTGCAACTTGGCTCTTATCATGTGTGAGCGCATCCCTGTACTCATCCCAGCTATTCATTGCTTCTTATGTCACTTCGACGTTTGCGGGATGAATTAATTACTTGTTATATCGGTGGGAAATAGGTATGAAATTGGGGAGATACTCTAGAACACGTGCATATGTAAGCTGTAGATTTGACACTTAAATAAAGTGTATAAGATTTGATAAAGTCTTGTCTAGTCGAGGGAATTGTGTATCTCTGGGTAGATTTGGGACAGTTTGATTGAGAAATATAGCTCATAATCCGGTTGATGTTCTGTATCAAGGATGGGAATTTTCGGTTAGTTTTACTGTGGAGAATTACCTTTGTTTTGTATTATAAACTGTAACTGTTATTAGTTTCTTTGTTAGCAGACTTCCAATCAAATACCAATATAGCAAAGCTTTTCATCAGGCGTTTGTAAACTGACCATTATATATAGTCAAAAACCAACAGATACAGGTATGGTTGTGAATCGAGTATTTACATATCAACAATATTTTATCGGTTTCTGAGCTACCGTTAGTCTATTTTCAACCTTTTATCATCTATCTATTCCTAATACAACTTCAAAGAAGAGTACCCCACGAGCTGTTCCCCAAAAAAGGTGTTCCCCACCGAATTCCAGCTGGCTTGGAAATTTTGAGCAAATTCATTCTAGCTTGGAGATTTTAGCAGATTGAGGAACACCTTTTTTGATATTTTCCTTTTTTGATAATTTTTGTGATAAATATTGACTACAATTATTTGAAAATTGATTAAACCTGCTTGCATTAGTATAATAAACTGCGATTTACAATATGTGATAGGTATTTTAGATATATTCAACATTTCAATTTTCGCAAAAGGTGTTCCTTTTCTGTTCCAAGCTGGCTAGAAAGGGAGGAACAGCCCAGCTAGCTTGAAAAAACACCTTTTTGCAAAATATCAATGTTCAAAAACCATTATTTTGTTGTTGGTCATGCTTGTAATGTTGTTTTAAGGTGATTTAACAACTTTTTAAAAAAAGTGTCGTGGGGTGCCCTTCTTCAAATTCGCGTTTCAAAATCGTATAAAGATAACAAAAACCACGAGGACCTATATCAACTCATAATCCAAGCGGTCAAGCCAGCTCTCAGTCTATCCTTCTCGCTAATCACCCTCTCGACCGTTTGTCTTCATGACGTAAGTGGCTCCGCGACGTCAGATACGTTGGCCAGTAGCTCTAGTGGGAGGTGGATCATATCATGCTAAGCCCCCTTGCCCGGCGTCGGCGTTTTAGATGCTACGGCTAATTTTACCGACGTATATCGTGATTGAAATGGCGTTATCACTATTATAACTATGTCCCCAAATGGCGAATTACACACGGATATGACGTCACAGAGACGTTGATATTTGGTTTATATTTTGTATGACATATTTACATTATCAAATACGTACGGTCGGTTTCTTTGCATCAATTCAATGAGGCCAATGTTGAACTAACATGACGATATAGCAAATTGATGAATCATCAAATGGTTGGTATCGGCTGCGAAAATTACGTCGGAAAGATATTGGTACTGCAGAAATTAAAACCAACGTTTCTACGACATCGTTAGATATCTTGAAATGTACACTGACCAGTCTTATACTTGGTCTAAATGCAGTTATTATCTAACCGTGATTTGATTCAGGTATTCGAGTGGTTTTATGACTATTGTGTGGATGGGTCACTTGAGATAACAGCTCGGTTTACATTTGATATTATATGTTAGCAAATGGGCTCTGATTACGCAGGCAATATTAACTGACCTGTAGTTGACGAGCTATCCAAATCCGACTAATTTGTGTCATGTCTATTGCGTGGTCAGTTATAGTTGTTCCAAATAGGACATATTTCGAAGGGAAGGGGGATGGGGTGTCTATGGCTGTTTGTCACTGATATGGGTGGATATGGATGGACATACGGGCTAATTATGGGCTAATTATTTGCTGACCGCTAGCTATGATAGTTCGGCGTGTTACTGGATGAATACAGATGAAGTTGATGGGTTTATATATTGTTTTTATTGCATTCTAACGTTTTGTATTCATGTGTTAACATGCAAAGTAAGTTCATCCATACACATATTTGTTTTGAGTTTCCTAATAACCAAATTTCATCTAAAGAACAAATTCTATTGATCCTACTGGTATGCTACGTGCTAAACACCTAGCTATTCTGAAAAAGCAAATTACAAGTCGTAAATTGCAAATTTACCAACAGCACATAAATATTATGTAAACAATGTTTTATCTGTTTATCTACATTAGACTCTTAATCGTTTTTTTATTCTAATATATTTCACATTACTTTAAAATGATATATAACTCATGAAAAAACGATAAACGAGTGGCCGTCGGATCCAAATTAAATTGACAAAATGTTATCATAAAATGTTAAAATCAATCGCCGTTATCGTGTTTGGATTGTGGTTAAATTAATGTAGAGGTAAGAACCTTATTTTGGCGAATATGATGCAGAAATGCGCTAAAAGTGAGCCAAGTGTGTAAAATCGTGAAACAAAAACATCAAAATATAACACATATTTTCAATAACACGAATACATGTATAAATATACAGTACTGTTTTTTTTTCAGAATTTCAAAACTAAGAGTAAATTCATAAATATTGAATTTTTCGGTGTTTATCATTACTTATAAAACATAATGTAATAATATCCTTTAATGTATTAGTTTGTTATTAAAATAACTGAAAATGCTCATATAAAGTGTGAGAAAATGTGTTTAAAACCTTATTATGTCAAAACTAAATATGAAATCACCTGTTAAAGAAAATATTTACACTATATTAAGAAACTGCCCTATAACCCATACCATCATAATCAAATTTACTATTTTATTACATTTATATATTGTAAGCGCCCGCAGCCAAATGCGTTGTGATAAAACACATTGCCGAAATTCTTGCTTTTGCTATCACTTTCAAATCAAATTATTAAAGAAATTATTCCCTTCAAGGCATTGCTTCTATTAGAGTGTAAGAAAACAACGTTTCAATGTCGGACGCAGTAAATTAGATTGATCTAATACGGAACATATATGTTTCAATTCTTCCCGTCGCACATTAGCGTGTTTCCTTTGCTTAAAGACCTAAAAAGGCAAATATTAGAGCTTTTACTTAATAACATTCCACTTAACTGTAACCAAATAAAGCAATATTATGAGTACATAGCACTCTCAATGAAATTCGTCGCTTAAGAAATATTTTCCATTTCACACAAAAGTAAATTGAATCAAGTGCAAACGGCTTTTTCTTGAAAGGTTCATAAAAATATAATTTCATTGACACTTCACAAAGAAACTGCTGCTTGCAAATGATTGGTTCGGCTGCTGAATAACTTATTATTCATGTATCATTTATGTGAGCCAATGACATGCAACGCTAAGCGCATTTCGCAAAGTAGCATATTGCCTTAAAAGCACTCATGTAAAAGCTCTTCAAAAGATTTTGTGGTGAAACAACAATAAGTTAGCAGGTAGCTCCTCCCCAATATTCTTTCAAGTTATGAGATCAATTTTTGAGCTTTATAAGGTTTATAAAGGCAAAGCACGTTACGGATAGCGCATATCATTTGCAAAGTAGCTTGAAAAAAGGTTCTTGAGATTTTGTACAGTTTGAGCTGTACCTCATTCTACAACGATTTAAATGAGAAACTATCACTATATTTATTAAGTTAACGTATATAAAATAAAGGACACTTATATTTATACATCAAATAATTTAAATGCAAAGCATTTAATGTAAAAAAGGAATAAACGACTGTGTTAATATAAGAAGGGAAAACATTCAACGATGTTTTCGATGATACCAGGCCTGTTACCAGGCGCTCTACCGCTGCCACCATTACCAGGCCTTGTAGCACCACCAGTCTTCCCGTTGCTCAGCTTCAACCCGAAACAAGTATGCCAGGTATGCGAGACTTTGGAAGAAAGCGGAGACTTGGAACGACTTGGTCGCTTCCTGTGGTCCGTCAGCGTCAACCCAGCGGTGGTCGAGAGTATAAACAAAGAAGAACCGGTGGTTCGCGCGCGGGCGTTGGTCGCCTATCATACGGGCAATTTCCGTGATCTGTACCATATCATCGAGAGCCACAAGTTCACGAAGGCGTCGCACACGAAGCTACAGGCACTGTGGCTGGAGGCGCACTACCAGGAGGCAGAGCGCCTGCGCGGCCGACCGCTCGGGCCCGTCGACAAGTACCGCGTGCGCAAGAAGTACCCGCTGCCGCGTACCATCTGGGACGGCGAGCAGAAGAGCCATTGCTTCAAGGAGAAGACGCGTAACCTGCTAAGAGAGTGGTATTTGCAGGATCCGTATCCGAATCCGACGCGCAAGAGGGAGCTGGCGAATCTGACGGGACTCAGTCCGACGCAGGTCGGCAACTGGTTCAAGAACCGACGACAAAGGGATCGAGCGGCTGCTAGCAAAAACAGGTTTTTTTTTCATAATAATATAATATTTGATATTTATTTGATTTGCTGCGTGTGACATTTGTACAATTAGCTTCGTGATATAAAATACGCTTAAATTGTTAAATATTAATATTTGAGTACAATAAATATCTGATCAATTAATTTAGTTTTGAATAAAGCAGAACAAGCGTTTAGTTATTTTCAAAATATAAGCTATTTAGAATTGTCCTTTAAATAGTTACACAAAACATAATTCACTTGCTTCGCTTTCAGTCATAATAGATTTTACTAAGAAAATTATTATTTCCATTCATTTACTAATTTTATAAAATTCCATTTATTGTGTATGCATTTGGAATTCAAAAGAACAATCAAAACTTTATGTTTTAACAGAATAATGCCTCGATACAAACACTATATCTAAATATAATTTATCTAATATTACAGAATTCATCAACGTATCGATGAAGACCGACGCGATGCCGCCGAAAAACTTAATGAATCATCCTCTTCTTCGGATCACGAAGATTTCGATCCGAAAACACCCGATTACGCGTCGAAAACGCCCGACTTCTCGACGAAAAGACCCGACTTTATTCCAAAGACACCCGACTACGCGTCGAAAACAACCGAATATTTACAAACTGTCGCTAACGCCGTATCACCAGCATCAAAAGACACTAGCGGTTCCATTATAAAGACTCCTCACCCGGCTATGTTATTTCCGCACCCCGCTCATCTAGCGCTAGGCAGGTACCCATATCCTATGATTCCTGTGAGCGCCAGTGGAGTCGGCGGCGGCCCCTCCGCGCACCTGTCGGTGTTCAGTCCTGCAACGTCTTCGGAAAGCGGCGTGCGTTCGGCGCTCGATGAAAGCCGATCTTTGTCGAATGAGGACGTTGACGATGATGATTTATTCGATGATATTACGCCGCCCGATAGTCCCGAACTAGATCCGGTGGGCGATGATTGAAGGTTTTTGTAATGTGTTTTATGTTAGTGTGTTTAGAAATATTGTGTTAAATTGTATATTGAATGGTTTCTTATTGGGTCTCAGTGCAAATTTGTATTTAGTTAATTATTGTCTTTTTTTCTGAATAAGCATTCAAAGAATGATTTTAATATAACAAAAAGAACGATTTTGCTTTTTCTAGATGATCAATACATGAGTAAATCAATTTGCCATTTTATATGCTAGTGCATTAAAAAGAAACAATATTCCAACTCATATAAGTGTAATTGATATGCCTAAAATGTTTTAGATGTGGCATGTCTTAGACAAATACTTGAATCTAGTCGGTAAAATAAGAATGCTATTCAAGAATTCTATAGTTTAATAACTTGGTAAATATATATTTAAAAAACTGAATGTAGAAAATATTTTATTAGCCATATTACCATTAACATACAATTTAAAGTAATGAATATAGGCGATGTCTACGTGTGAAACTGTTTTCATTTCATCCCTTTGTCACACCAAAAATAATATGAGGTTATTTTTTTGGCAAATTATAAGCATTGTGGAAGAATTTCCTGTTAAATTCAATGAGCAGTTAACACCTCTTTGAGACTTGCAATGTATTTAAGCAGCAAGGGTCGCAGGTCTTGATAAAAGATGTACCTTAAAACTTGATTTTAGAACAGATGGTCATTGCCAATTTTAAAATATAAAGAGTTGAAAGGGAAATTCTGTTATTGGAATACAAATAATTGCCAGATATTTGCAACATCTTGATATCTGTTTTATAGATTTATAAGCATAATATATAAAATTATTGACTTGAGTTGTGATTTCATGAAACAGGGTATATAAAACCATTTTTATTCTTAGTACAGATACGATATTCAAATGCAAGAATATTTGTTGATGTGCTATAATGTTTATGTGTGTAATATCAGCTTTTGAATGTTTGGTAAATTTCAGTTATTTCTGTGATATAGTCTATTTTGTTTTAACTAATATTCTCGTATGAGATTAGCATCACTTGTTTAAATAAACGATCACATTAAAATTACGTTTATTATTTATTTTTGCTTTTAACTTACTCAATAAATAAACAATGCTAATTGATAAATATTCGGCACTTTTATAAAAATCACTAAATATGGCGACCGTGAATGTTTTGATCGATATATCGCCATAATGTATATACAATATACATTTGTACTCATTTCAACTGAACCCCAACAACAAATCAAAATACGCATTTTTCCGAAGATAATCAACTCAAGAACGTATGTTTATAACCATCACTCAATATATATTTAGTTACATTTAGTCATATTTAGCCCAACAACATCTATCTAATATTGAGCAAGCAGAACCAAAACCATTAAAAATAGATTTTTTGCAAAAACAAAATATGAGGTTCATGAGTGTACTCATCACTTATATACTTACATGATCTATGGTCCTAAACCAGCTAATACAAATTACGTTTTGCACCTATACGCCAAGATTCTTTAGGATTTCAATGTGATTAGATGGCAACATTCTCCATCCACCTACCCTCGACGTCATCTCGATTTACCTTTCGGCACAACATCCTGAGGTCGCGAGCCAAGTTGATATGTCGAAATGGGCAACGGCTTGGAAATTGATAAAACCGGGTGTGGTATGGATGAACAATGAGTATATATCCGGTTCTTCCTTATTTGATAAGGCAGAAAATTTGAGCTATTCAGCCGACGGGATCGTTCAACAAATTACTGTCGGAGTGTAAGCACAGTCTCAATATCTAATCTTGGGAGGCATCGCGATTACATACATAATCACACTATCGAAAGCATCATGTTCATGGTATTATTCAAGACAATTTTAAAAGATAATGTTTGGTCATACTATTTTTATGTTCACATTATATTTACATGGATTCTAACTGTGATATACATGTTTGGGCACAAATTGACATATTCAAAACGCGCAAATTAAATCTCTATGACAAATTGTCAAATCATTATAGTTGCTATCTTGTCTTGATTACACTTCAAAACTCCAAAAACAAATCGCTTTAATTTTGTCAATACTTTTATTAAACAGGAATACCCAAAGCGTATTTGTTTACCCTGAATTCTCCAACTGGTTTCATATATCACAGAACCGTGGAACCATCTAATAATCAAGTCGATGCCTAACATCCACTCTGGTTAATTGCAAACGAGACGCGAATCATCTTCGCGGAAGTAAGTAGAGGCGCCAGTGGCGGGATATCGCTGTGATCAGATCCTTCGACGATCTGGAGGCGAATTTCCGCGCTATCGCGTTTGCTATGTATGGATGTGGGCTGTTTTAATTGGTGCCTCAGGGTCCATCCCTGAATGCACCCTTGGTAATCTATATATATGGATATTGAATAATAACCAATGTACCGAGAATCGATATAGTTACAATATCTAGCATATCTTGTATTTTGCGTGCATTATTATGTAATATATTTATTTTTCTAATTTTACGTTTTACACTTATATCTTTTATGTTGAGTTATAAAACATTTTGGTTGGAAATGCATATGGATAACTATTATGGTCATTTTATCATTTTTCACATATGCATTATCACGTTGCATTCAGAAAGTCAATTTTAGCGTTAGTTTTATTATTGTATCAAAAGACATATAATAATCTTATTACAAAATCTGCATAACATCTAAAAATTGCCTATCGTCTTTTGAACTGTGAGCTACAAATTATAAACTCAATTTACTGAAGTAACTTGAGTATCAACGCTTTGTTGAATAAAATATTATTCTCAAAATTAGCTTTTGTTATTTTGAAAATGGAAAGTTATCACAGAGATATTAATTATAAACTCAGTTTACTCAAGTAATTTTACTAGATATTATCCAATATTGACATCCTAATAATACCCTTGCAGTGTCACAAAGACGAATAGCCAAGCACCCTTCCCCTGCCGCGTAACCCAATTGTGTGCTGCTAAAACTTTAACATGGTCATAATTGGATTGAGCTCATATCATGGTCATGCTTGTCACAAAGCCCTTTCTTTCTCTCAAACAGCGCCTAAGGTAATCGCGTCTCGGCCGCGACTGTACGTAACAAGATCATCCGGTGAAGAGACGTGGCATCTGGGCGTGTTGGCGTTTGTAAAGCAAGGTTTGGAAAGGAAAACTAGGTATCAACTAAGTAACACTAAACGGATAAAAAAGGACGGTTTGAACGGATGGCCGAAACGTAGCAAGGTCTGAGACGTTTTGATGTCCTGATAGCTTTGGCAGGGAATGAAGTATACAACCACGTTTCACGAATATAAGTGACGCAATTCAAAACGATAATATTCCCGTTGTACTAAAACGTTTTGTTGTGCAAGAAATACTTTTCCTTTTTTCAAAACTGGATTCAACGCGCAATTGTCCGTCATCAACCAAAATATATTTTTAAAACAGCGCAACGACGTTAACCTGACATCGATCAACTTATTTTCGATTCGTTTAGAACCACATAGATGAGTCATAGACCATAACCTGCTGGCAGTGGAGATCGGGTATCACACGCCGTTCTGATCGCTAGCTGGTGTGCTCCTATTATTGGATTGCGCGGGGGACCATGGTCGCTGGGCCGCAAGTAATCCTGTTAGACGTGTGAGCCAGATACGTGGCGATCAGAAAGCGAAAGATGATGATGGTGTGGTTTCGAGGTGAAGGAGTTAGGGCGGGTAGGTTGGAATAGGGAGGGGAGTGGTGGTTTGTGATGGATATATCAGGAGTCATGGCACGAAACATGGGGTGCCAAGTCGAGGTTTTTCGGTGACCATGGTGTCATCCGAAGACGAGCAAATCCGCAAAGGCAATTCTTTTCTCTTAAATATTGAATTCAATCATTATATCGCTTTTTCGAGGATTCCCTATTTTATATTCTTGTTCAATCATGTAGTTATTTCTTCTTATCAAATAAAACTGTCCCATACCTCTTTATTTATTCATTTTCAATTTCATCGAACCTCTAGAGCAAAGTTTATCGCGTTGAAAGTGCGAAACGAAGCTCATAACATAACTACGCCGAAATAATAAGCTTGTGTATTTAGCCTTGACGGTCGATGGATTGACGTTGCGTGATCGCCATAACGTTGCGTGTAGAGTGTTACGTATTAAAGTCCCCGATCTCCGTACAAATGATGGACTTAGGTGCCACTTATAAGGCATTGATCGCATGTTTTGTTTTTAGGAGTAATCACATGCTGATCTTGAATAAGCTCTATACATCGTGATGGATACGGTCATTAAGGGGTGTAGTTGGATGGTTTATAGTAATATTGGATATATCGAATAGCGGCTATATGTGATATATATTACAAAGGTGTATGAAATAATGTGTTAAATCAAGCTTCTAAAAGCATATGATTTATTAAAAAAAAACATATTGGTACAAGCTTTTAATAACTGACTACCGTAAAATACATACATATGCTGAAATTAGCCATATCTCTTTTGAACTATACATCCGTAAATAATTGCAAAAAATCCGTATTTTGCGTGGTGCACTGTTATTTTATATATCAATATTTCACTTTCATAAATGAATTCCTCATTATTTTTCCTATTCATATTTCTAATCTACATATCCTTAGCATGTTTTCAATAGAAATATCATATTTTACCCGTTCCTTTAGCTAAATTTGAACACTGAGTGAAAAGTTATATATCCACCATCTTTCCCCCATATTATGTGATGAAACCCAAATCAATGCCCAAAGCTTGTTTATGCAATTACAAGCAAGAACTGGAGAAGAAGCAAGACACAATACAGGATACCAATTAAGGGCAAATTGCCATTAGTCCGAATGCTAATGAAAAATGACAAATGACTGCAAAATAATGCAGCCAGTTAAAATCGCGAACGAGAGCGGTTTGGGGTGATGTGAATAGCGCAATCGGAAGGGTTGTCTTTCTCGACTTCCGGTTTGGTTGAAGAAACAAATCGACAATACATCATATGTTTTAAAACATTAATTATTGCTACAATTAATCTGCAAGTGTTTTATATAGTGTTCGGGCTTATTACATTCAGAATAATGTTGTATTTCAATAAGTGTAATGCAGTTTTGCATCTTATGCACAATGCATACTAAGAAATCGGAGAAAATATACAATTATGAAAAAGCTTCTATAATATAAAATGTATACCTATAATAAAACAAATAAGCAGCCACCAGTACATCTATCAATCGCTTTATTCTGTCCCCGATACCGCTGCCCCCTTCCACCCTTGCTCCATGGCGTGACAGTATCGGCACCAGAAAGCGACACGGCTTAAATGGACGTTGCGCTAATTCACTTACGCCGCTTGGATCCCTTATCATCGCCCAAGCATCATGGCGTAACGTAATCCACGCTTTGAGTTATCACAAAACCTCGTCGTCGCATAAAGAGAACTCTGTGAAACAAAAGTCATATTAGGATTTCTTACAATGGGTCCTTCTTTACAAAGCCCTGACTCAAATGAAATGAAATCCCCTCCTTTTGTTTTTAAGCGGCGTCCCACTCTTGTGGCATTTGAGACTTAAGGTTTTACGTTTTGGCCATTAGTGGATAGCGGAAACTTAATAATGATTCCTTTCGATAGAAAAAGTAAAAAAGATAAGTAAGGGTAAGGATTGGTGTATCCTAATAATATAGATTTAATGAAATATGTCGAACCGAAAATTGTTGAAAAGAAATGACGGTTATGGTTTTGGATTAAAATTTATCATCAAAAAATAATTATTATTGAATTACGGTAATATAAACGACACAATTTAAGATACAATAATTTATCTTAAATTGTGTCGTTTATATTATCGTAATTCAATATTGATATTTTAAATTCACTGATTGCATATGTACACGTTCATCTGCGCCATTTGAATGATAAAAACCGCTCTAATTCAATTAAACGCCGTCTTGCACAGTCTTCTTCTTTTGTAAACAATCATTTTAGTCCATAAAGCAATGAAAAGTAAATGTAAACCAAATTAAACGCTTCGACCTCCATTATCCACGGTTGTCCATGTATTTTGAAGCATTTCTGAAAACGAAGTGTTATCATGTTACCCTCAATTGATATTATAAATAATTGAGCTCCTTGATAATGAGCCCGCTGGTCCACAAAAAGAGGCGCCAAATTGTTATGATTCATAAAATATATTTGTAATACTAATCACTGGACATTTGTCGAATGTACTAAGAAGAATAGTTTTGTTTGTAAAATAATATATTATACCTACTGAAATAAGGCAGTTCGAAATGTCATTCACAGATTATCTGTTACAATATTTTACTTTATTTATTTACTTTGGTTTCAATATATATTTTTACATTACATTATTTTTAGTTATAAATTAAAACTATGTTTCATTTTTATGGATAATCATGTTATATAGATAATCTGTTTCTATAAAACATGCCAGTCAATGAATTTTCAAGGTACACGTATAATCCATATAATAAAAAAATGCTCACAGGGTGCTCCCTCACACACAAATGCACTTGCTCTTGAACAACTGATCTCTTCATTGAGTCTCTCCACAGTCCAATTCAAATGTTGCCATTATCGCCGAATCTTTTAATGAAATTAAATAAACGCACAGTAGCTACTTAGCACGATGTTGAATAAAACTAATAATAGCCCCCGTTGAATTATAACGTATGGTGTGACAAGATTGGCTTAAACCATGACCGTTTGTGTGTCGCGTAAAAAAGTGGAAATAACCAAAAATGTGACAAAATGTGTCCGAATAAAAGAGAGCGTTTTCCTAACTAGCGTCATCGAAAGAAAGGCGTTTGCTGGGTGAAGAGGGGTTTCGTAGATTGAGACGCTAGGGTTTGGGTCTGGTATGGCAGGGGAACAGATGGGGAGTGTTGGGGTTTTTATGGGAATATTCATGATTCCAATGTCATCTTGTCCAGCTCTTGAGCAGCTCTTCAACCCTGTGTGAGCGAGAAAGGGAGGTCTCCCACTGCTAAGAGAAGGGAGACATAAGAGCAAGGCCTCCCATTTAGTATGCAGAGAGTACTACGGCAAAACAAAATTAGGAAATCAAGATTTCGTATTGTGCATAATGTCTGGTGCTAAAAAGATCACAATGTAATACAATTTGTTTCATTGTGTTACATTATGCATTATCACAATATTTCCTTGTATAAAAGTATTTGTTCAGTAATTGAGAATGAAAAGAAACTGATAATAATTTGCGCTGGTTTTAATTAGTTTTTGCTGTAACAACAACATTTTTAAAAGTCAAAGAAACACTACATCTCAATGAAATGTATTTTTCTTTGAACATTTGCAAAACAATTTTTTTCTTATATCTGACGGTCTGTGATACGCGTGGCTTGAATACATCAAATACTTAATATATTTTTGGAACGGAGCAATTAGATTTTCTCGGTAAATCCATATCCAAATTCAATAACCCGACCCATGGTGTTCCTAATACATCGCTTACGCCTTTTCCTATCAACCTATTTATATTGTTTATTGATATGGAAGATATAAAGCAACCTTGTTATACACCAAAATGGTTTCTCACCACCACACAAAGAAAGTGACCATATTTTGCTAAATGGACAAAGGCAAACGCGAGGTGACAAAAGTAAACGTAGAAAATTTTTTTTTTATAGACATTTTCAAAAATATATTTCTGATATGCTTGTAAAATCTTACCGATGTTGGGAAGTTGCTATCTATTAACTACGTTTTGACGTTATATCCGCTATCGATAGGGAAATTATATTAGAAAATAAATGGCATATTTTTACATGTGTGTCGATGGTTGACTCGTTTTCGACGTCGCCTCGACGTTTCCATGCCATAACGGCTCCTCACTCTTTGAGACATCAAGTTTCATTCAGCTTCATGAGCACCCAATTGCATCCAAAGTGCTATGGGCCTAAGTAAATTTTGGAAGTAAAATTATTGTTGCTTTTGAAAGCGACGAATTAAGTCTTTTTATTACACAGGCGTTGACAGGGGCTTTCGAGTCGCCCAGTCCTAGAGGAACATGCTGATAAAATGGGGGAGGTGGACGCAAAATAAGTCAGTGCTAATGCGTTTTCTTTTGGAAATGGTGCACATGCGTTTTTGTGTTATTATTAAGGGGATAAAGAGACAACATTGCTTTCCCTTAACTACGCCTATATGGGTGCAAGCCTAGGACTAGTAGTAATTAACTGGATCGTTGATATATTTAATTTTTACTCATAAGCTTATGTTTTACTCATTATATTAAATGCTGAAATCCTACAATTTAGGCTATTGCCAAAATGTGTTTTTAAAAACATTAGTATATATCTTCGAGAAAACGCTTCAGAAAAATGTATGTATTCTTAAACATTTACTCAGTGAAATAATGAAATACATCTTTTGAATATTTTGTTTATTTTGCAGAATCGGGATAATCGTCCAATCATTAAATATAATGCAACATTGTAGAAAGCCTTGATATGATATATCAATGAGACATGCTTCTGGTATTTAATTACACCAAAACAGCCATGCATATAAAAGATATATAGTTGATGGACATCTTAACATATGAGAGACGCTTTATTAGCATTGTTAGTGATCCAAAACATTTACATTTTGCATTGAGGAAATTCAATATTTATAAGAAAGCTCTATAGTGCAACCTTCTTGAAATGACGTTAATTATATGTTTTTTACCTTTTCCGTCACAATAAGACACGTCTTGCATGCAGGAGATGTAATTAAATATATGGCCAAAGACAGACAGTATATGCCAAATTTAAAAAGCGAATTGAAGGGTTCTTTGCAAGATTGGGCTTACTCCATAACAACACTCATGTATCTGGTTAGAGGGCATGTAAATAGTCAAAGGACCATAGCACATACAATAAGACGAGTCACTAAAGATTATCTACTGTATAACATATTGAATAAAATGAATAATGATAGTTTTTTAATCGCGTGGTATTTTTTTTTTCTTCAAAGCAATAAAATGCACATTACAGCACAATTTTGCAAGAAATCCCTGAAACTTGAAAAACATAATCTTGTTATTGAAAAGAGATTATCTTTCTCACGCCGAATAAATTGACAGTCGCTTAGAAAATTATACTATTCAGCACTTTCCCAACTGCTGATTCAAACGGTGTCATATTTTCCCTGCCTTTTTATCAATTTTACGACTAATCATAGATGCAAGGACTTATTTTCAAATTATGAATTGCTAGGTGATTATTGTTTTAAAAAAAGGTTTAAAAAGTTGTTGAACGTTTACTTGTCAATAGATTAATGTAATGATATTAACTTCTTTTATAATAAGATTAATTTTTAAATAATTATTTTCATACTAAGAAATACAAATCATGAAAAACAATTTAAATTTTGCTGGAATAATCTTTCCTAAAATGTCTAAAACCTGAATCTATATCACACTTTGTTTAATATTTGGTTTTATTTGTATCATCTTTTGTTTTTTTTTTTTGTTTTTTTTCAATATCGAGTTCCTTACAATCAATTCGTATACATTGTATATTCAATATCGCTTTCGATTTTGCCTAAATACATCCACTGATTGCTTGGAACTACTTAACAGAAGTGGGTGCCCGCGGCCATAGGCGCATGAAGAGGCGCGCAGTAATCCAGTTTGAGGACATCCTTATCTGGTTGGTGACATTGGCCGATGGCTGACTGTGAAAACTAGCTTGACAAATTAGGTAATCCATCAGAGTAATCTAAAGGGTAAAATGCAAAAGGGTGTTACATATTTAGAGTAGTTGTTTATTTATGACTTAATCTTATAGTAGGCTACCCTTTATACCTTTTTATTGACGTTGACTTAAGAAATAAACAAAATAAATAGAATAATAAATATATGTTTTAATATTGATACCCTATTTATATATTGATTTTCTTGATTTCTCTGCATTATTTTTAGAAATAATGTTTACAGGAACTATGTCATAACATTTATGAGTGTATGATTCACCAAATCCAGAGAGAGCCAAATTTCGGACAGCATTGTACGACGTCTGTGGGGGATCAAAACTAAGAAGAGCATAATAGATTCAAACTATGATTAAACATATAAGTTTTCTTAAAACAACTGTTTGTCACATTTTAGGCTGTATGTGACATTTACTCCAGTTTTCCTTTCTCAACTCGAAGAGGAGATCCCTCCTTACTCCTTACTCCGTCCCAAGAGTCACCTCAACTCAGGCCAAACACTATTTAACCTCCGTCCTCCACAGACAACTCGTAGAAACCCTCCCTTCTCTCGATCTCTCCACTGATTCCACACAATGTAATTTACCCGGGACTCTACTTCTCGGTACAGGAACTACCCTTAAGCCAAACAGGAAGGCTCATTACAGGCGCGAAATTGAATCGTGTCTGATGAAATCAACAAGCGCTGCTGCATCCTTTAACGGATCTACAAAATCTTGATTGAAGCCAGTCGCCACTTAGTAGCAAAGGAAATACGAAATGTGTCATACCCTTGATTTGGAATTTTGCTCAGTTAATGCGCGATTTGATTCGGTTGCGAGGTCCCAATACGGTGTCTTTGTGGTGATAAAATGTCGATCTATTGCGTATGGATTTGGACTCAAAAGAAAGGTATTGAGTCAGAAATATTACCAATTTCATTCGCTTTATCATATTGAAGTAACGGAATGTTATAAATAAATCAACTCAAAAAAGAAAATGTTTTGGTCCACAAAATTTGTTAACATTATGGCCTTATTTCTCAAATCATTTTCTTATTTTCTTCTTCTTCATTTTGTTTTTAGGATGTTGTGTTCTTGTAGCTTTTTAAGTAACTGTAGATATGCACTTGCTATCTTATTATTCAAAGCACATGGCAGGGTAACTGCCAACACTTAGCCCTCTAATATCCTCACAGACCCCTGAGCTGACTCCACTTATACCGAATCGCGGGTTTATAGCGGGCGCGAATGCAAAACGGAAGGAACCGATTCCGCACCCATGGGCTGGTGGCTGACTCAGTTAATGAAAGTTTAAAGAAAGTCCCATTTAATGCCGCAAAAATCAGGCGATGATACAGTGGCGGGCGTTTCTAACTTCTCTTTCTCCTAACGTTCAGCGTTTAAAGTTAAGCGTTTACTGGTAATTGGATGAAAGTCTAATCTCCTTCAAACAACTTTTCTTGTCGCTTAGAAATATATATATTTCATTAAATGCAATCAACTTATATAAGTTTCCAAATTGTTGTTATATATTATGCTAACTCACAATAAGTGGTGTACAAGTCAATCCAGTAACTCCCTATTCTTTTACAATTCTCTCCACATCCTTACCAACACATAGCCCCATACTCAGGAGAGTACACATGCAAAGGCAGATCTCAATTATCTCATAATAGCGGCCCTAAATGGTATCGCTGGCCCGGGCGCGGCAATGAGCCCCCTGTTTACCAATCCGCGCATGCGCGACCGGCGACCCCTAGATGGCGTATGTAGCGTGGGGACTAAGGGGGTCAATGGGGGTCAGTGACGGAACAAGGGGTGAGGCCAATGGTGGGTCAGTTCGTTGAGAGCCGTGTTGAGTAGCTTGGGTGCGAGAGGGTCTTTAGATGAGCAGGGTGTGGTTGAAAGGGAGTGCCATTTAGCAGGAAGTCAGTGTAAAAGAGTTGGGAGTACTCAGTGAGTGGAACTGAGGAAATGAAATCCATAAGCGTTTATATGAATTAGCTTAGACTGACGAAACCTTTTTCTAAACGACAAATTGGATTGTTCACATCAAATCTTTGTAAGTAGTGCATAATATGTGGATGAAACAGAAAGTGTTATAGTGATAGGAATTACAAATAAATATTGGTTTAAGCTAAGTCTATAGTCGCAGTTCATGAAATTATGTGACAATCGAGATTGGTAATTTAGAGAAATAATATGTTATAAGGTATCTGACAGGTATAGCACAACTATGCTATTTTTCGCAACCTTGCTTTCCGGGTTCCTCCACCATGTATGACAGCCATATTATTCACACACTCTCATGGCTCTAATTCCGACCAATACCTCTTCCGCATACTGATAGCCCACTTCGCTCTATTGAGCCCCATTCGAGACCCCCCGTCACTAGCGTTTAGAAAACCGGTTAAACACTCCAGAGACGCTTCTCACAAATTATCTTCTATGTCTCAAACGAATGGAACATGGAGATGGGTCGGTGTCCCCATGGTCATCAATGAAGCGTGTATCTCGAGCTCTCAATTTGCTATTGTAATACTACGATTCCCGATGGGGCCAGTTGGTAGACTATTGGTATAGTTAACGTCGTGAAACCATAGTAAAACGTTGGATTTTATAATGTGTACATTTTTGTGATATGCCTTCAAACAGCGCCATCACGAATGCACAATCTATGAATAAAATTATACCAGTCGAAAGCATACTGCAAGCAATTTTTCTCAGCTCTCGAATAAAGCTTATTTAAAAGTGTTTCAGGCTGGGTGAAAAGGGAACGGTCGAAATATGCGCAGGACGCAACAACGTTTCCCGACGTCTGTTATAGGTTTTGCGCCGGGCGGTTCGCTATATTACAATACTGACGTTGAGTCGCTCCATCGCTTTATATATGGATTCGCTTGGGAATCAGAAGTACACTGTATATGATAACCATATTATTTGGTATCCATCTAGTAACCTATTATGTTTTTATAAAAGACGTTGGCAAGAATATTTGTTCAATCATAGTTGTTTCAATAAATTGATTTCGATAAGCTTTGAAGTGTTAAAACTGCATTTGAATCAGTTAAAACGTTATAAAAAATGAGTATTTTATCGATTACTATTATAAAAAATGAGTATTTTATCGAGTACTATTATGGTATACTAAGTACTCATATATTCAAATGTTCCTTTCAATTTTTTGCAGTTTGCATTCTCAGAGACTATACACTTACGGTTTTAATGGAATTAGTGTGAGGGGAAAAACAAGGCGACTTGGAAAGACATAAACCGCCATCACCTATATTCAAATATTCAAAACTCTGCTTTTCGAAATGCACACCACCAGCGCACACAACAAGAGACACAATAAGATTATGTTAAAAAATGTTATCGGAATCTTATTATTCTAACTCCAGCCACTCAATAGCGACACTTTCCAAATTTGTGTCAACTCAATAAAAATGTAAATGAATAGAATGATAAATGTTTGGCTATTCATCGGGCTTCATAATTAGGCATTGATGTCAGAGGGCAACCACCGAGTCCTAGATATCAGATTGGTACTCAGAGCATCTCAATTTGACAGTAGAGACAATGTAGGAGACTGGGTTCCTGTTGGTTTTAAGTGTTTCTACACATACAAGACACCTTAGATTGTTGACATATATATGTTTTCACCTTTTGCGCAAACAGTCAGCAGGGTGCCCCGGGTGATGAAAAAAATGTGTCACAAAAATAGCACAAAAATTCACATAATGAAAATTTAGTTTTAAATGTATGACACATCTTTAATTATCTGCAATCTTTTCGTTTACGAAAATATGCAGGTATTGCGATCACTCGATATTTTAGGGTAATCTCTACCACCCTTCCCGTGAACCCTTTTTCGATGTTTTAAAGGTCGAAAAAACACTGTGAAATACTTATAATAATATAAAATACATGTCAGACATGGTGCATAGGTAGTTTAGAATACGATTTACCATATAATATAGGTATTATTTATCAAAAAACAGAGCCAACTCTTGCTAGGAAAGGCCTTTTTAATCGCCTCACTGAAAAACACTGTAGTTACGTCACTGACGTCATACGATCAATAACTGGACAGGCATTTGTGCAAGAGCAGCTCTCGCTATAAAAGCACTGTGACACATAATCAATATTCAAAGCATGCAGTACCTCAAATCATATAACTAACTTTAGAATAGTTATAGTTATATCTTGGTACGATATATTTGATTTAAATTCAAACTATTGAACACTTGGATAAGGGTTTGAACTAATATAGTATCAATGTACCCTATTATGTATACAAACCTTTTCCAGATTAGCTGAAATATTAAACATAACATAATTTGACTCTATATAGAATTTTCCTTTTTTGAAATAAAGGATAGCTTATCGAAAAGAGTCTATATATATAGACTCTTGTATACACATGTAGGTATAAGAGAAAACGATTGTAGATAGTTGTGCTCTAAATGAGCACCTTCCATCTAGTTTGGTTTGCAAGTATTTAATAAAATCAAAATTTTTATTGAAACATACAAATAATTGTATATTATGATAATGCAATAAAACTTGAATTTCCTGTTATCGAATTTCAATTAATTCTAAGATAGGTCAAATACGTGTACTTAGTTTTATCACAATTTACTTAGTATATAAGGGAAACCCATAATTTTTTTGAAAATAATTTTTAACATCTATTTATTTTGTTTGGATATTTTTTGTGGCAATATATGCATGAAATTGAACATGATAGCTTAATTATAATTTTCACGATATATTAATTGCAATTACACTTAACCATCTCAAGCGAAAAAGTAATGTTATAGGGCTATCCGTGACACATGTCCATTTAGCCAAAAAGCACGGCTAGTGTGAAATGGCCATAGCGTGAAATCCTCATTAAACAGTCCATTTCTAAAAGCTTACACCCGTTGTGTTTGCTTTTTAAAATGGAAAGGCCTTACAAAAGAAATGGAAGGGGGTT
>LQRL01123695.1:23553-38996 GCA_001703475.1 Hydroides elegans
TGGTGGGGGGCGTATCGAAACCTTGTAGCATTCAATGTGTGAACTCGCTCCTTCTACAAAACTCTACTTTGTAACTTAATCAGGACAAACGTGACAGACACATAAAGGAGTTTGCTGGTGTTAGAAATATAAACTGCGCAAGAATACAAAAAATGGAAAGAATACAAAAAGGGACAAAAAGGGTTAAACCCACAAGGAAACGGGAGTAGCTTCCTGTCGCTGTGTCTAAGATTAGAGAAGAGACTCAGTTCATAAAACGCTTCATCTCAACGCTAAATTGGATATATGACTTGGTTAATGAGACATGGGAGCAGGGTACAGACTCCATTGCGGGGTTCCGTGCAAAAACGTGATAAGTCGACAAGATATAAGATTGAGCGGGATATTAGTGGATGTAAAATGATAATTTTTACAGCCTCCTTATGTGTGGATACTGTAGTTATTAGGCAGCGATTAGGAATATACACGGTCATGCTTCGTTCCAAAATCTAACTTTATTCAAATCATATTAATAATATAAAGTTCATTGCATAGGAAACAACCTGAATACATAACCAAGCTCCATTCTTATATCTGAATTTAATCAAAGACCATTTTTGAAAATGTTGTCGTCAATGTGAAATGTTGTTGTTTGGACACCTTCAGTTTCATGTAAAAATGTTTAATGCGTCAGGAAATATCATAGCTTCACAAATAGTTTTAGTTTGTCCCTAATAGGTTAAAATACTAAGACAACCATGTCTAGGTCTCGAGTGCATTAACATTAGATTGCGCCATATCGATAAGAAGTCATTAATTTTATTTTATTTTAAAATGTGAATTAAATTAATAAGAAAGATGTCTCTATAAAATTTCCTTAAATACATTAAAAATTATTGATAGCATTTTGTTTTGTTCAATTTCGTTATATTCATGTCTATATTTATTTAGAACACCCTAAACCCGAACATCCCATTGTGATAATTGCAATAATAATCATTCCATATAAATGGGATGAGGGTTTTACACAAAAATGTAATGAGCGAGAAAAGGGGACAATTCAATTTGGAAGAAGGTATAGGTTTATAATCATACTTGAGAAAATGCCACAGAACGTGGAAGCAACGTCGGTTTATTACAGCATATTTATTTTTGATACTTTCTTTTTGGGGTGAGGGGGTGGGGCATTAACGTCCAAACAAAATCCGTGTTTATGTTGGAATAAAAATGTCGCCGCCACTCTGATAGTACCGAATGTACTTACACTTTTCCGACATTGCGAATTTTGATGACGTTGCAAAAAAAATACAATTTACTGAATGGGAATAGAGAGTAGATAGCCCAAGGTGGGCTAAAGGGTTGTCAAAGTAATTCTAGTCCTGCAGGGCCAAACCGTGGGGCTTTCATTACTCGTCACTTAGACACAAAGGGGACAACACTAATATTTTCCCGATAAGTGCCGCTTTCGAATTATTACCTCGGATTTTGTCAAATCGACGACTCCTTCGATACAATTACGCATCTGCTGATATCAAAAATTGGATGCCATTGTATCCTATTAAACATAATGAGTTTATCTTAATGTCATTTGTTCAAGGATGACCTCTTTGCAATAGAACTGAAAGTATTTGACACAAAAACATTGAATACCGTTAAAAGCTTGTTCGAATTTGCAAATACAAACAGAGACTTCTAAGCATCATGCAGTTTATCTTATATTTTCATGAGTGTTCATCAGTGAAAAACCTGTATTTCCTACGGCAATAGTTACTGTTAAATACAGTGGCTTGATTTATTGTAATACACATATTACCTATAAATCTATGTAGACACATGCTTTTCAAAACATATATATTATTTTAGAAAGACTATTTCAAACTATATTTTTTATAATACAGAATCTTCACATTCATATATGTAAATCTATCACATGTACTTCCTCTGGAAGACATTAATAATTATACCCTATCACAAACCGACAAACTTTTTGCATACTCCATACACCATGCATATGCATCTCCTATCACAAACCGACTACCGCTTTGACACGGGCCTGTGCCGACAGGGGCACTTCTCCCATCCTGACTTCACTCCCCTTGTCCCAACTAGCGTCGTCCCCTCTTTGCCAAAACCTGTCAATCACTCTGTCACCATGCTCATCCCCGATGCACCCTAATTAAAACTCCTAATTGTCCCATTTTGCAACACGGCCATTGAACCAAACCATAAGATAATTTAGAAAAATATGTTTTAATCATATATATCTCGAATGATTTCAAAAATGCATAATATCGTTATTTCATGTGTTTCTGATATAGTGCTTACTCCAGACACCTCACATATCTATCCCTATCACTAACTTACATTCGCTTTGAGAATGCCTGTATTCACAGGGGCTCCCCCCCCCCCATCCTCATCCCAGGCGACTCTTTCTCTCTTCTTCTGATGGATGTTCCTTCTTTCGAATTTATCCTAGTATATTTCGCCAATTGTCTCTATCTCTAGCTATTCTTTGGGCATTTTCTATGGTATTGATGCCTTTCAATTTGAGTTGTTTCTTGAGAGTTGCTAGGTATGTGTTCTTGGATTTTCCTCTCGGTTTCTTAACAGGTTTTAAAGCTTCTTTTAGAGCTTGTTGGGCTGGTGAATCTTCAGGCAATCTGCATACATGTCCGAAAAATGATAACACTGTGTTACACTCAAAAATATACATGAATGAAATTGTGTCTACTTTATAAACTCGACCACGCTGATTACGAATCTGAACTTAAAAATCTTCTATCACGTCCCGATTTTCTGTAAAATCGATTTTTATTTTTCGGAATTTTTGACGAATTTATATGGTTCTGAATTTATAGTTGATGATATTTTTCAAAATTACAATGTAAAACTACTCAAATTTTAGCTTTTCTATTTTCATTTTTCATAATCTATCCAGCAAAGAGGCTTTTAACATCCAATTACATCTTCAACTAAGAAAATATTGGTGATTCACATATAAATCCCAAAGAAAACTACTTTTTTTTTCAAAAATTATTCCTTATTCGAATTTCAGTGTAATTGTGTCTGAATATCCTTAAACATTTATTAAACGATTGAAGAATATTGATTTTTGTTCATACTGTTACAATTTTCATATTTTTACATATATTTTAAACAAGAAAATCCACCGAAAGTTCAAGAAATCGTAATGCCAATTTTCAGGTCCATATAATTTCATAAGAAACATAAAGATCATAGCGAATTTTGACATTGTTTTATTCATAATCAAACATTTATACAACATAAGATATAAAAATGCGTTTGTAAAAATCGCTTTATTGAAAAAAAAAACTTTAAGCGTAAAGGTATGTAGTTTGCATTGACTTAAACGGGCTGCGCGTTCCTAAAGATTATGAGTTTGAATTTCATTTTTTACATGGTAATCGCACATGTTCTAGGCATAATCATGGAGAATATTAATCAGACTATCGTAAAACGACTATATTCTGCACGATTGCTCAAAGAAAATATTTTAAAACATTTCCGATTTATTTTTGATGACCCTGCCAAAGGTACCCCTCTGTTCGAGAAGTTATCAGAATATGTTAATTTGTATTTTTGAATGAAATATATAATTATAGTCAATATAGTGGTCAACCATTTATATAGAGTTCATTTTAAATCTTTAAGAATAAATGCTTTTGAAATATTTACCAAATTAGAATTTATTTTGACAAAAATTGAGAAAAAATCGGCAAAATTTAAAATTCAAATTACAAAAAATTGTGACGTGATGGAACAAAATGGACTTTGGATTCGTGTTCAGCAGGCCAAAATCATATAAAATCACACTTTGCCTTTCATGTATAATTTTTAGGGTGCCAATTTGTAACACAGTGTAACCTGCGTTTAGCGATTGTGGTTGACCAGGGTTTGGTTCTTGTTATTTCATATAGTTTCTGATTTGATGGCCAGTTTTTCTTGTCTTCAGTGTATCTAAAACCGAAGATCCTTCGTAGTAGCTGTCTTTGGAAGACGTCTATTTCGTTTTCTTGTTTTTGCGTAAGACCCCAGATCTCCGTGTTGTACAGGAAAATGCTTTCTACGACTCCTCTTGCCCAAAGTAGCGTTGTCCCCTCTTTGCCCCAACCTGTCAATCACTCTGTCACCATAGTAACCCCCGATACACCCTAATTGTCCCATTTATATGTATAGTTGATAATTTTGAACACAATGTTTGAAACGCGATTATCAAACAATATATATTTAATCATACATATTTTTAAGAATTTTCACATGCATCATCTCCATATATCATTTGTATGTTGCTTACTCTGGACATCATATGCAGTTTCTATTACACACATAACGTCTCTTTGGCACGGGCCTGTGTTGACAGGGGCTCTACTCTCATCCCAACCCAAGGCCCTCTTTGCCCCAACCCGTCAATCACTCTGTCACCATGGTCACCCTCGATACACCCTAATTGTCCCATTTAGCAACACGGCCATTCAACAAATAATCATGATGAGCCGCTTAGTGGCAATTTCGGGCGAGCAAGAGGGGTTGGGTGGGGGAAGGGTGCTAGGGTAGGGGTAAGAAGAGCACCCTGCGGAAAGGGGTGCACTTCATCGAAATTATTCCATCTATTCTTCTACCACAAATTTAAATTTCCATAAATTTCCATTTACACAATTTGGTTATTTTTGCACAATATTTAAAAATGTTTTTGATTGAAAATGTCAATAAACGCTCAAATAAATTCTTTTCTAAAAATGGGTCGCGTTGTGCACTTTCGTAATGGTTAAGATGACCCATGATCAGTGATTTATCCGCAACGAACACACATGCCTGGTCCGAGAAATCCCACTCCCTCCCTCCCCCACCCCTCGGGCAGTGTCAATCACATGATCAGGGAATCACTGTGATAAGTGTGGTCCATTTACGGGCAAATTTGCTCAAACATTTTATTATGATACGGTCGATAAAGACTTGATTGGGGTTTTCACGCTGTTTATGATGCATTGTGGTGATGCTTTTACCTTGTTATTTCTAGGCAATTATAATAATGGAAAGCTTGCTGAGGAATTTTCAAGAAATTACAGGACTACATCTTGGGGAATGTACAAATAATGATAATATTTTATCGCACCCCCTCCTATATAACCTGAAGTATAATTCAAACAATTACTGAATCATTACTGCATCTTTTTTTGGCATTTAATTTGATAATTCAATTCTCAGGAAGATAGTTGGTACATACTTCTGAAAACCTTCTTAAGTTTATATATTTAGTTACCTACATTGATGTTAAACATATCGAAGCAGAGACATAAGCTGTGTCAATGTGCCTGGGCAGTTATGTTTCATGAATGTTCAAATAATAAATAAAGTGCAGCGCAAAGCCTTTTAACTCCTGTATATAGAATTGCAGTGAGTTGCGGATCAAGTGGAACAATGGAATAGTTCCTCTCATTTGGCATGGGGTAAAACGAATAAAACTATATCGATGGAAAAGTCTCGGTTTTTTCATTGTTCATGTATAGTTTCATAATTTGGAATGAAAGCAAATCGCAATACGGATACAAGTTTATGAAATTACATTTCGGCGATTTTTTTTCACTTATGTCCTTTGTTGTACCTTTTGGTTGGTTCTTGTCTGGGACTTTTTGGTTTGGATACCAGATATAGTATATTGTTTTCTTTGAGCATTCTCCATCTTCCACTTGATTTACCTCACTCTCACTCCCGTTGCGCTGACCTTTCACATCCACAAACCGTCTATCGTCTCAACCTCTTCCAAACTCCTTATTACCAAATTACTACGCCAAAATACATTTTCATATCGACACATAATATGCTTATGCAACGGCGTTATGTTTTCATTGTTTAGCGACCGATGTTTTGAATCTGGCGAATGAGAGTTGTGATAAACATGAGTGAGACGGTAATAGGCTGTTATGGAGAACGTTTCATAAGCAACCGAAACCGACGGATTATCCCAGGGTATCTCCTGTGTACGCTTGACGGTAGGTGGCGTACTGATTAGCCTCGTTATCGACATTCACAACAATGGTGAACATTTTAGATAAACGCATTCGCAAGAACGTTTTTAAAAGGGTTATCAAATGTTGGAACATATTTAGTATTTAATAAATAACATATTTATTTGATAAATAACTAAATTCTAATATTTTTTTTCATAAAAAAATAATCAGCTTATCATATCTAAAAAAACACTCAACGCATCAATAGACACGTTTTCCAACTTACAACAGAAATAGCCAGCTATTGAAAAACGTCATGCTATCAATATGGAAAATTTGGAAGAAGAAATAAACGTTCAATATGTGTTCGTCATCATCGAACAAGCCGGAATCGCATGTTCAATATAATAATATATAGAAAACGTTCCCCAGACATATTTTACTCAAAGATAATCCACTCGGCTAAGGGAAGTTCGCATCACGTCGTTTTCGGACGTGAGGTCGAGAGCGCGTTCTCATTTGTGCCCTTAAGTTTTACTACGTTGTTCCTATGTCAAAAAACGTTGTCCGAAAACGTTCATACCGCCCCAAATGAGAACATCCTTTGGACGTTGCTCGACGTCTTGCCAAGTGTTGGATACCTTTCTTTCGTATTTGGCATGTTAATTAGGTACAAACCCGGGCGATATTTGGACACTGCGCGGCAAACTGGTTCTCATACTAACCTTTGTACATCTACTCATGTCATCCATGTGAATAACAGCGAACAAAATAATCATCACGAAAAAGGGCTGCACGGCATGAGCTAAATACGATACAAATGTATACACAACTCAAGAGTTCCCCCACTAATTGGGATAATAGCTTTGATAAGTCTTATTTGGGAATTTCTTAGAAGATTTGGCGTTTTTTGGTTCTACCCGCTTCTCACACGAGATGTTTTGTTGTTGATTGCCTCTGTTAAGGTATTTTTGAGTGATGTGTTCATGACATGAACGCCGTTTTAGGGGATAAAAGACACCAATTTGCCATTTCTCATGACAGCTGAAAGTCAAAAGGTTTGGGAATAAGACTGTGTGAATGTCATATTTTTCATATTATTATCATTTTTATTTTTTTACGATCATTTTGAATGCTGTGTGAACATGTATGCCCGGATTAGTAACAAATCCAGGGATTGCAGAATGTAAAAGACAAATTGGCATGTATTACAAAACCACATACATGTACATATGTTCTGACAAGTTGACGAGTACTTCCTAAAATTCGTCAACTCATGCAATATATACACCAATGATTGTTTTATATATGCTTATGATTGAACTCGTGAACCATATCATAAACCACAGATATGACATCAGTCTGTCAATCCCTCCAATCACCCATTACCACCACATCTCCCACCAAAATGATACACCAAAAACGCTGTAACTCAACACTGACAATACACCAAAATCAACGTCTCCGCACGTCAAAACAAGCGCGTATCAAGTGATCTGCACGGATACTCTGCGGATAGCTTCCTGGTGGTATCGGGTCGACAGGGAGACAGAGGGGCTAAGTGGTGAGGAGGTCCTTTTTGGTTTAATTTCAGATCCTAAGTGGTGAGGACTTGGTATGGTGGCACCAGGGCGATCCCCCATGCTGGATATCTGACATGAGGGAACCACAAATGCAGGATAAGGTTTCGTCTATAGGATGGAGGCGATTTGTGTCATATTTGGTGGGTTAAGAGATAAAAGATTTGCAAGGACGCATCCTATAAAATTGTTGTATTATGAATGACTACATCACTCTCAAATATAAGGTCATTATAAGGTTTTTGTTGATTACGTAATTCTATTTTGTCCCTTTAGAAATCATTGTCATTTTAATTCTATCAATAAATAAAAACCGTATACATGTAGTTATGGTGAAAAAAAAACAAAAGTAATTCCACTTAATTTAAAATCATGGAGTAAATCATTGTTTTTATTATTTAAACATACAAATGACGAAAGATATATCACTCCGATGGGAACATGCATGATATGTCACCAACAATATTTCAAATTTCTCATTTTTCAAACAATAATTTCAAATCTTTAGCCATGTATTGGTTTATTTATTGTTGCGTTGTGATTGGCTTATTAAAGTGTCGCTGTCACATCATCTTCTAAGATCGGAGACGCTGGTACCACGACCCTCCAAGAATAACTGTCACTTATTCCTCCACTTATGTTGTATCCCATGTGGCGATACTTGGCACAGCAACATGAAATGACGTCGAATTGACGTCCCCAGTTTATAAATAAATCAGGTTCAGTTTGATCAGAGAAATTTCCTATCAGTAGTGAAAAGGAGAAGAAGTTGGTCCTGGATTCCATTGTGTTTAAAACGACATTTTACCATTTTGGTGTCAGCATAACATACTAATATATCAATTTTAATCAGGGGCATTTTCTAATTAAAACGTATGTTGTACACACGACTTTTTGAAATTATTAATTCAAACGGCGAGATGTGCTTACTAGGATGTCACGTATCAACCAAAAACACTTTTTATCACCAATAATAGGTATCCGAACAAAAAAGATAAGACGTTGACGAAGGTAATTGCTCGACAATATCATTAGATCAATTTGGTTTGTCACTGGTGAGACTGCGCATCGCTATGGGTACCCATACGAAAGAACACTGGAAAGAGACAGGAATTCAGAAATGCGTTTGTATAAAACGACATGTAAAAGTGTTCTTCGTGTCCGTTTCGGACGATGACGTACATCATGCAAGAATAAACGTCACCGCAATATCGTCTATCACTGCGTTATGGTGTTTGTCTTAACAATGTACATGCCTGGATAGCCACAAATTAAGATAAATCCTAACGACGTCGCGCAACGTTGCATCTATGTACGTTGCCAACGAGGATCAGGTCGCTTAGGATACCCTATCCTATCACCGCTCGTCCGGTGCCCGGTCATGTGATACGTCAATAAGAAGGAGAAGGGATCATGAGTATCACACAAAACAACAACGGTTCTTCTTGTGGGGTCAGATGATAAGATGACAAGGTCAGTGGCAAGAAGACAGAAATTGGCACTTTCTCGACTTCCGGTTTGCGTGTCAGTATTCTGGACTCTGCATTTTTAAAGATTCAAAAATGCATGGACAAAGTTTAAATCAAATGCATTGATTAGAACAATTGAGGATCCTAGCGTAGCGCCTTGAGGAACACCGGAATATTCACATCCAGTTCCAAGCTATGGTCAGTTCCGAACGAATATTTGGACACAATGTTTTACGGGTTTTCAACGTTATACATGTGCGTTCCGCATAACAACTTCTAGTTCCGCAATTCGAGTAAATCATCCACCTTGTAATTTCCTTTGTTTTTGAATTGCATACCAAACACTTTTTTCTCGGGAATAATTTAGAGTAGTACTCAGTTGTCTTTTCATGACTATGTTCATTGAGTCAATGAGATCAAACGACAGTTACATAATAATAATGACAAAACAACACCTACCCTATTATGGGGATTACCTGCAAAAAAGTGAATAAAATACTTTTCAGCAAAAGCAGGGTTAATTCTATAAACAAAACCAACAAAGCGTTTTTTGATTATCAGCAATTATGAAGAATGCATTTCTCGTCTCCTAATATCCTTGGGCGTGACCAATTATTGGCTAATAGGTGAAGAGGGGTTCGGGAAAAGTAAATTCGTGCACAGTATGGGATCTATCATAACAAAAACGAAATACAATACGCGTTCAAAGACTATTTATATCTTGCTAATAGGCTAAACAAAAGCATAATAAGTTCGTTCTCAAGTAATAACCGATTTATTGCATTTATGTGTAAAAAGAGAGCACGACCATGTATGGTTAATGTCCATATGTGAAATTAGACTGATTAGGATTGGTAGTGAATTATGAATGTAATGTTCGGAAAAGAGCCAACCTAGCTTGAGAATTTATCTTTGTGAAATGCGTCAGAAATTTTCTTTCATCATGCAACTTATACATATATATTGTATTCTGTAAACATATATTCCATTTTAATATTATTTTTCTGTGGAGATTAGCAACATAACGTCATATTTAAATATAGATAGAATTCCAGCACAAATTTTAAAGCCTTTAAAAAAAACAGTGTCCGAGGGACGATGAATTTTATTTTTAACATAGTTGATTTCTAGCACCCATCCGCATATCAATATTAGAAGAAATACATTTATGTTTGAGCAAAACTGAACAGATCAATGAATACAATGTGTATTTTAGGTGGTATCATGGTATTCTCAAATTGAAAACGCGGGTAAATAAGCGATATGGCGACATGTGATCTATGTACATCGATAGGAGAACAATCCAATAGGACATGCGGGGGCAAATAATGAAACCATTAGACGTCCTGTTCGCTCCGGTTCCTTTACCCGTTTACCACACACGGCAAGGGTTGGACGGACGTTGTGAGACTATGTATGACGTTGTATATGGAGGGAAGTGGGACAATGATGCTGATTCCAGGTGACGAGTTACTTCATCTTGCCTTATTCGATTAAAAGAGTATATATAATTATGACGTCATTATTAGAGCGGAATGATTTCGTAGTCTCGCACGATATTAACCTCTCACGGCAAACGCATAAATGATAAACGCATAAACCATTAGCGCTAAACGTATGAACGATAAACGCATAAAACATTAACCCGATCCATTAAACGCTTAAAGCTAATCGCGCGAAGGATAAACGCGTTAACAATAAACGCAAAATACATAAAAGCATAAACACGAACGCTAAACGCATAAACCAGTAACGGCAAACTCAAAGGAGAACGTGTCCTTAGAATCGTAGGTCATTGTGAGCTATGTTACAATGATGAGACAGTTGAAATGCAATTTATATTTGTCTTTTTGCCGTTTCGCAACGTCATATTGCTAAAAGGGTTTGCGATCTATGTACAAACGGAATCGCATATTGTTTGAATACAGTTGATCCGCTTTCAACTCAAAGGCGCATTAAACCCATTCTGTCTTTATTCAGACTCTAATTGAAATGTTACACTTTCTCAATAAACAGATAAAAACGAGGATATGCTCTGTGTTGGTGTATATCGGGAATGTCATTGTAAAACGGTATAATGCAATTCTAGCTTTCCGTTTATAAAAAAAATATTTTCACTTTCGACCCACAAAACAAAAATGAGTTTATATGAATATTACTGACATGATTAGTGCCTGTATTTATCATTATAATCGCCATCATCACGTTTTTAATTTTAATTTTGATTTTGTCAGACATCTGAATTTTGATCAGGCAGCATTATCATCAAGCAATCATTTCTCTCAGAGTTGTAAATTGCTTGCATAGAGCAGTTACTTTTAATGATAGGTCTACCATCTACCTAATTTGTTGCACAAAATTCGAATAATTTAGAAGACTGAAAATAACAATTGCAATTGGCAAACATTTCATCAGTCTTTCTAATTACTTAATAATGTAAATATTCCAATGTAGATCAAGTTATTTGTATGTAACCTGATACCATAATTATAGAATCTGCACACATATTATTGGACATTCTCTACCTAATTCCATTGGATTCAAGTTTCAAATTTCCGTCGATATCTATTGTAGTCCCATCTTAAATCAATGCATCACATACATTTGGTTTATCTCTAATAAGACACTGCCTCGCACCCGGTGTATTATTCAGCTGCCCAGATCTCATAGTGGAATTATGGAATTCTTCGAAAATGGATGTGATAAAAAGTTGCTCAATGGGTGGATGGTCCTACGACCAAGACGGTGTTACTGTGCAGTCTCACGTTTAAGGATGTGAGTACATTTGGGCTATTAAAACGTGTCTTTATCCAGGCGTTCCAATTTCAACTTTATTGAAAACTCAAACACGGACGCTGCTTTTAAACGCACAAGGCATATATATTTAGTTTTCAGAAAACAATGCATTGTTTACAGATAAGTGCCAATGTAACCACATCCTTACTGCATGGCCCTGAATGTTTAGTAAAATGAATGAAAGATTTAAAATGTGATATAGAGTTTTCTTCAAATGACTCAAACACAAGCTTTTTGCTCCCTTATTTGCCTTTTGATGCTGTAAAGCTCTTCCAGTCATATGTAAAATGCTCGATTTGAAATTAACAAATTAATAACAAATTAATAGCATAAGGGTTATAATTTCGAATAGCCTTCTACATGAACATGTACCCTATGGCGGTGTTTGCGTCACTTTTAGGTCTTCTCTTAAAATGTAACTTATCCTCAGCGCATTTCTTTCATAGCGTAATGATACCCGTAAATGCCTAACTATGTCAACGTTACGATTTGTTGACTAAGTAGATGTTACCCATTCACTAATCTATTGACTGCAAACAGTAATTTTTATTTGAGGAAATATTTAATCAGAAACGTACCAAGAACAGCATGGTTTTGCTCATAGTTGAAGCTGTATTATGGACACTTATTAAGACGTTTTTTGAAACTTAGTAAACGCCATTAAGCCAAGCAAGTCAAACATTTACTAGGCTAAAATTATCGTTTCATTGATATATCATTTTAAAGTTCCTAGCGAAGTCATCTTTATTCATGCATATATGCATTTATGCTCTTTATGTAAACGATCGGCGAGAAGTGTCATTCTGGTTCGTTTTAACAGGCCCGGCAAAAAGCCCAGAACTCATCCTTCGGTAAAAGCCATTATAAGACGTTGCCACAGCGTGCCATATTAACCTATTTTGGATCACAAATTCATTTTGCGGATGTCGCGACTTAAAACGCAAAATTCCTAATATAGAATATAACAAGAATTGCGTTAAAACGACAACATTAATGTTTACTCCCAACATGGAATTTGACAAGAATTACGTTAAAACGACGTCAAATATTGACAGTAGCAAGATATTTCAGTTGACGTCAAACGTGACGTCATATTGGCGTTGCGGGCGTTCGGACACATTACGTAAAATTATGGATGTTTGAATAATGTTCACAACGTCCTACATGCGAAAATATGAAACAATTGTGTGGTATAAAAATGGACCTCAATCAATGGAATATCCGCGTTGTGCAGACATCGCTACGCAAAGCTTCGTGGTTAGAATGGTTGGAAGGCTGTTTATCACCAAACGTCGATGCTATGTCTATTCAAAACGGCTCTGCAAATGATTTAAGCATTGATCTATAAAATACTGTATTTATCTATCAGATACACACCATAAATGTATCTTTTCAATTTCAGGGTTTGCCATGATCATATGATTGTTATTCCAAATAATTGTTAAAAAATAATATTTTCTTAAATGAAATAAACCCCCGAAATAAAGCAGATACAAATACTCTTTTGTGAATCATCTCGTGCTCTTCCCACCTTGTTACAGCTTTCAATAAATAACAAACACCTTATTTCTTAAATTTCTTTGCGTAAACCTACACGCATTAAACCCTTATAGGTGAGTTGGCAAACATAACACATGGTATTACGGTACAAGCTGTCATATCTATATCATATTCCTATCCACACCACTGTGGTAAGGATCGTGATATATCGTTGTATATCACATACATAGCGATTGTGTATTTTTAGATGAATGAATGTATGTCTTTTATTATTTTCAGTGAATTCAAATTGATGCGTGTCACTTTCAGATTGTGACAGTCGAAGTCAGGAGCTTTGTAGGAAAAAGCATAGGACAGGACATCATCGAATTAAATTATAGATCCCTGGAGCCTAAATTGGGCTATGTTCGACTTCACGGCCACGTTAATATGGTATTATTGAAATGTGGTTAAATAGTTGACCCTCGTACATGTACGTCGTCAAGCTTTCGAAGGCGGGCGTCGGGTAGCCTCTTGGGACATCTTGATATTCAATTTTCTTTACCACAATCTTTATACGAAATTATTTAAACATGGTTTTTAAAAGGGCACAAACCACTAAGCGATGTTCGAAGCCTGGGGACGCCAGACCGCGTTAGGACATCTTAATAGTCAATATTTATTAAATGCTATGTGACCTGATGGCGTATACCTTTACTATGCATTCTGTGTGGCAAAGTCCATGACGCCAAGGAATGTGGGTTACGGACTGACAGGTAACAGGCGAATTTCCTTATCTGTAATCGAGCCCAATTTAGACAAAAACCCGAAATATGTAAATCATCATAGATATAGGTAATTAGACGACACCGCTTTGTACTGTTTTTGGGAACTCGGATATTGGGCTTGATATAGCTAATCGCAAGTCTTGTGTGTGGCATAGTTTAGGGTTCAAACATTAAAGTTCATATTTCAAAATATATGTTAAACGGTATGCGTTTTAGGGTGAAATTATGATAGGCAGCTTTTAAAAATGAAATTTGATACTGAAATCAATTGATTTAATATTCAAACACATGCCTTAGGCGCATATCCAGAAATATCAAACCGCATGCCTTAATTAAATACATGTATAAGAGCGAACGGGTACGCCACGCCATTCTATTTTATGCATAAGGCCGAATTCACGCAAATAAAAAAAGCTCGTAAAAAGCTCGAAAAGGGATATTCTCGAAAGCCACATTTGTATAAAACCATAGCAATTTATCCCCTCTGTTCACGCAAAATTTACGAGCTTTTTTGCGTGAGCGCGCCTTAACATATACGATCGTATGAGGGGCCGCCGCGGATACACCCCCTAAATCCAAACCGGCGCATATTCAAATATTTCTGAATGCTGTTGATCATAAATGTCAAGACCCATTCTGGTTTAACATACTTCATTGTTAAAACTCAAAATGTAATTTGACCTTACATAATCTATTATTCCATATTTCAAGATTAGACAGTTCTCACTGCATTCGAATTTCATATATGAAATTTATAGATATTACGACATGATAGGGAACCGTTCACAAATTGTTTGGCATTGATAGACTGCGAACATAAAACATTTTATCCCATAATTTGCGGTACCTTTTCCCGCTCACCACCAATATTGATGTAATGCAATTGTGCCCTTTAATGAGTCGGCGATATGTCGTGGGGCGAGTGGGATTAATAACACGCAATGGGTGTCAGGGAGGCTGGCTAGATCCTCCAAGCGTCTTCAATTGATAAAAATGAAAAAGGAAAAGAACAGTGAAAAGAAATGTCATAACTGTCAAGTAAAATTTTGATTATCTATAAGTTTCACTTCCTGTGGCCCCTATTGTATTGCAGTATTAATAGAGTCCCCTTTTTACATGGGTTTCTCAAGATCTATCTTTAACCAACCCCATTATATAATGAGCTTATATTCGGGGCAGTAATATTCAAAAGCGGTAATTGTTGATGTGAACTATCTGATTTTCGAGCAATGAGAACGGGTAGTGACGTTATATCGCGACCGCCGATCTTTTTACGCGGGATATAAGGTCAGGGTGTTTTGTGGTCGTGTCATAATCGCTTTCACTATTTAATATTAATAAAAAGGGGAGGTACACTTGATGTATTAGTAAATTGAACTAATT
>LQRL01123697.1:0-15094 GCA_001703475.1 Hydroides elegans
ATGCCTTTTGACCATTGATTTTAAATCTACAAAAACTCATACCCCTTCGAGTTTGGGGGCGGTTGGGGCCTGTTCGTGTTTCACAAATACTTCCTTGTTCTGTTTTGAGATACCATTTTTGTCTCCCCCATATTAATTAATCGACCCTCGATTCGGTCCATTCGGTCCATCTCCCTGACCTCTGCCCATGATTCATCCCCCTCCTCACGGCCCATTTTTCCGTTTTGACATACCATTTTTGCCTCCCCCAAACCAATTCATCGACCCCAAATTCGGTCATCTTCCTAGCCTCTGCCCCAAAACTTGTGCCACTCCTTTTGAACCATTTTAATGTTTTGACATACCATTCTTTGCCTCCCCCAAACCAATTCATCGACCCCCGATTCGGCTATCTCCCCAGCCTCTGCCCAAAACTTGTGCCACTCATTTTAAACCATTTTAATATGTTGACCTACCATTCTTTATCTCCCACATACCAAATCATTGACACTCGATTCAGCGCATCTCCCTGAGCTCTTTCAATCAATCGCCCACTCTACTGGATCCCCTTTTCCGGTGGAACACATCAGTTTTGTCTCCCCCACACCAATTCGTCGATCCTCGATTCGGCGTATCTCCCTTGTCTCTGTCCTTAACTTGCCCACTCCTCTTGATCCCCTTTTCCGGCGGGATACACCACACCAATTCGTCGATCCTCGATTCGGCGTATCTCCCTTGTCTCTGTCCTTAACTTGCCCACTCCTCTTGATCCCCTTTTCCGGCGGGATACACTTTTCTCTGCCTCCCTCATACCAATCCATCGATCATCGATTCGACGCATTTCCCTGGCTTCTGCCTATAAATCACCTACTCCATTTGATCCCCTTTTCCGATGGAACACACCATTTTTGTCTCCCCCATACCAATTTGTCGATCCTCGATTCGGAAGGATACGTCTTTCTCGGCTTCGTTATTATTTTAGCTTGTTTCACTCTTCCTGCCAAACTACCCTCTAAGCTTTACCCACAAGCCGGTTGGTCACACTTTCCTCGTCTCCCAATACCCATTGATCGACCCTTGATTCTCTTGTAACTCTTGTAACTGTCCCTTTCCTACGTTTCCAATCTCAGACAAGACTCATCGCTAATTTCCCAATTATCGCCCAACTAAACATTCATTTACTTTAATTCAAAACATAACAAAACAAAAATCGAAGAAGGGTTAACTTTAACCCACTCCTTAAATAAGCAACTTCTTTCTTATCTACCATACAACCAGGTTTAAGCGCCGATCTTGGAGGAAAATGTTGTTTTTGTTCTGTCGTCTGCTTGTTCCAAACTGGTCCAATTTTTTTCCGTCCTACTTATCATTCAAAATTAGTGGAAGCAATACATTTGAGGGGATACCCTATTTAAGAGAAGAAAAAATCGAATGCAATTTCTAGTTTAATATCTATTGTTAACACAACTTCGACAGGTGAATTCACATGATGTCAGCAAAAGTAGGGATGGCACGCCCAATCATGTGGAAAACGAAAGTCCATCTCCCGAGAAATCTGCTTGCGTTGAGGAGGAAGAAGAGGAAATCGATGTTATGCAGACCGAAGAGTGGCGACAAAAGCGAAAGCACATCTTTGTCTTAAGCAGTGCTGGTAAACCAATTTATTGCAGGTAATATTTCAAAGTACGTTTTGTTGACCATGTTAATTAAGAAAATGTAGGTTATTATTTTGAGTCAACTCTTAGTTAAGATGTTTTAGATATGGCTTCAGTGAAATAGCATATTTATTTCCAATGTCTGATGCAGAATTGAAGAAAAGTCATTTTAGTAGCATAAAGCATTAACTGCTTTCTAAATGTTCAATATAGTTTCTTAACAATAGCTTATATTATAAGAAAAAATGGTGAACATTGTGGCCGTTACCTACATTCGGTTTCATAAATCATCAGTCAGCGACATTATGATATATTGTTTAGGCATGGCGAAGAAGACAAAGTTGTCACTCTAATGGGAGTGCTCCAAGCCCTCGTCTCATTCGTTCAGGACAGCAAAGACTCACTGCGCTCAATATGCGCTGGCCAACACAAATTCGTTTTCATGGCGCGTGACAACTTAATCATCGTGGCCGCCGCACGCTCGCATGAATCACAACAACAACTTCTCCTGCAGTTGAACTATGTATATAATCAAATCATCAGTGTGCTCACCTATAGTCAGTTGCAACGCGTGTTCAAGCAAAGACATAACTATGACTTAAGGCGCTTGTTGACGGGCGCGGAAAAGTTTCTCGATCATCTTATGAATGTAGTAGAAACGGACTATAGTTGCTTGTTAGGAGCAGTCACATGTTTGCCTTTAGAGAACTCGGTGCGGGAAAGCATTGGAAGTATTATAGCACAGAACGCCAAAATGAAGGTAGGATATTTAAACGGGTTCAAATATTATTGTGTCAAACCCCAACCCCCATAACATATAATAATATTTCAACTTGTGGGTCTTACTTTAAGTGAAGTTAAGAATGAATTTTTATCATAAACACAATTCTTGAATTGGTCAACAATAAGTGGTTTTTAGGCCCCAACCCAAAAGGTTGGGGGCCTATAGGTTTGGGGTGTCCGTCCGTCCGTCCGTCTGTCCGTCTGTCCGTCATACTTTTTTGTACGGACTAGAACTTTTGAACGGAAGGTCATAGAGACTTGGTTATAGGCTCAAATGAAAGGTCTTGGGTCCGTAGATGTGCCTTTTGACCATTTCGGTCAAAAACACCCGACCGGAAGTTGTCAAATTGGCCAAAATAGCCAAATATATCGGTTTTTTCAAGACTTGAGCTTGTACGGGCTAGAACTTTTGAACGGAAGGTCATAGAGACTTGGTTATAGGCTCAAATGAAAGGTTTTTAGGCCCCAACCCAAAAGTTGGGGGCCTATAGAGTTGGGGTGTCCGTCCGTCCGTCCGTCTGTCCGTCCGTCTGTCTGTCCGTCTGTCTGTCTGTCATCGTTTTCTTGTACGGGCTAGAACTTTTGAACGGAAGGTCATAGAGACTTGGTTATAGGCTCAAATGAAAGGTTTTGGTCCGTAGATGTGCCTTTTGACCATTTCGGTCAAAAACACCCGACCGGAAGTTGTAAAATTTGCCAAAATAGCCAAAAATATCGGGTTTTCAAGACGTGAGCTTGTACGGGATAGAACTTTTGAACGGAAGGTCATAGAGACTTCTGAAATACTCGAAAACGACTTTGGGGGCGTTGGGGCCTGTTCGTGTTCACTGAATACTTGTATCTAAACAAAATTAAATTTGCTTTTCAAACTGGTTTCCTGTCACGTATGAAGTTAAGTTTTTATATAATAATTTTAAAAGTATATGTTATATCAGAACCAACTCTCGGTGCAATCAAAAGTCCATTTGGTGACTTTATTACAAAAAGATGCCTTGGCGAACTATGAGCACATTTTTCGCCCTAATATTGAGTGCTATTTCAATATTGTATTACTTTTAATTCAATTTTAGGATTTGGTGTTCGCACTCCTGATAAGCGGCAATCAACTCATATCATTGGTGCGCATGAAGAAGTATACGCTTCACCCTATGGATCTGCATCTCATCTTCAATCTAGTCAATTCTTCCGAGTCGTTCAAAACTGCCGAGTCATGGACACCCATATGTCTTCCAAAGTTCGATTCAGGGTAAAGCAATGCTTCGTATTTGTAGGGATACTAGTTTTGAATAGTATGCGGTATCAAATAATCTAGATTTCCTTATGTTTGTGGGTGAACTTAAGTGGTTTGTGAAGAGATAGTGATATTGACATAACAATACTAGGTTAGGTTTTGATAATGTGAGTATTTGCTTGCTTTAATATTGTGAATCGGATAATCATTAGATATGAAATGATTTGCATGTAAAATTTGATAAAATCTCTTATCTGTAAGTCTTCTTTTTTTCAAATCTCAGATTTGAAGTGAAATGCTGTACCGTTTCAATGTTCTGTTTGTTTTTGGCTTAGGGGTTATCTACACGCCTACATTTCCTACGTAGACCCACAGTGCAATGCCTGCCTTATGCTCCTTTCGGTGGATAGAGAAGTCTTCTTCAACCTTTCTGACTGCAAACAAATCATTCAGGAAGTGAGACCTAAATATATTGAAAAAAAGTTTTGTGCAAATGTTCATTAAAATCCTCCCTCGATAAAACATTTTTCTGATAAATTTAATGAAAAGTTGAAGATACTATACACAATAATTCTATATTTAAAGCCATCAAGAATGCGTGTTTACCTTTGATATACTTTACACTTTACCTGAAGAATCAGCCTATAAAATGTATTTCAGTTTAATGATGTCTTATCACTTATGATGTTTTATGATTCTTATGTCAAACTAACAAAATTGTCATAAATAAAATCAAGACAAAAGTGATAAGTACGAGATAATAAAAAAATATCTAACGCTATCATATAATCTAAATAATATTTCGTATAAAACAGTGAACTTCATAAATAGCACTGCAGGACTGTTTGTTCGTGTCCTGCTGAACGACTCAGTCATAGAATCGTTTAAAAATGAGAATGGTTAGGTAATGTTACCATCGTAACACTAACACAAATTCACATTTTTTCTCGATCTAGAAATTATTGCGCCAACGCAGCCTCCAAGCGATCACCGACGCTGTAAACAAAGGCGGCTACAGCGTGACGCAAGCGGGCATCGCCGATCTACGTCACTTCCTCTACAAATCCAAGCGCACCTGCCAGTTCACTTGTCCACGCTACGAGGCGCCCTATGTGACGTCAGAGGAGCGCGCGCGCCTCTTTGAACTGTATCAGTGCGTGCATGCGCGCATACACAGCCAGGCGCGACCGCTGAGGATTCTGTATCATGTGGGCAATCATGAGACAATTATTGCGTGGGTGAGTCATTAAGAAAAGGGATATAAACACGATCCTGTATCATATTCCATTTTATTTTAAATTCCATCCTAAATGGCAATATAATTATTTGAGCCCACTAAGATGTTTTAAGGGAGCCAAGATTATATAGCCAAATAAAGGTTGTTCGTGGGCATTCTGGTACACATTTGATTTATGATGTTTTAGTATTACAACCAGTCGAGTAAATTGCAGGGGTGCACCTTAGCGGTCGCACGGTCGCATATGCGACCGTCGTTTCGTCCGCGCGAGTGTCGCTAAAGGCGACACTCGCGCTAGTGCCAATGTCATTTTGATGGAAATACACATTGTGCAAAATACATTTATTTCTAAATACCTTAACAATTACGCTCGCGCCTTCGGCGCTTGCATTTAAGGTTATTCATGTTTAAGATTAATATCACTTTGCCAGCGCGAGTGTCGTTTTCGATGACGGTCGCGCAAGCGCGATCGTCGATTTTGGGTTAAGGTGCACCACTGAAATAGTATTTAAACTTAAATCAAATAAGGTTTTTAAGGATAAATCAATTCTAATTGAAAAATCATATTTAAGCATAAATGTAACTATTATGCTAAATATTTTGTTTGCTAGGTCACCTCGGGCTTCGAGTTGTACGCCGTGTTTGGGCCGCTTGTAACGAAGAGCGGAACAATAACATCCGTTGATCGACTCATCAAATGGATTAAAAAGCAAGAAGATAAACTGTTCATAATGAATTCTCCCACGTTTTAAGCTGGGAAAGTGGTTATACATAGTCATTAGGAAATGCTCATATTCTATTCATATTTATGTAGCATAGTTAGTTCTTTTATTTAAATTTCTTTGTGTTATTACGATCATGGACACTTAAATTAAGTTTACAGCTGATAGTAGAGTTGCTTGTGATTTTCAATATGGTATTAGATATATTTGTTCGTTTTTTTACCCTTACTTTTCTTTATAATTGTCAAAGGTCCATAAAAGTGTACTTTGATAGTAGCTTGCATAACGTCACAATATCGAAACTGTCAATGGTGATTTGTTAAAATGAAAAAAAAGGGATGAGGGGGTGTATTTTTGGATCCGATTCAAGTACAATGTACATATTTCCTGAGCTGAACCACATAAAATACCGATGTAATTATCTTGGCAGATAAATATGTTAGAAATGAGCACTGCGGCTAAAGCAAACCTACTAATGCATTTCTTTCAATGTGCTATATATGCGAGATGCGAATAATAAAGAATTATATATAAATTCATGCAATGTTGGTAAATGTAACCTCGTGCTTGTTCGAATTAGCTACTTTACGTTACGCTTGTTGGAGACTTGAATAACTTTAAATCGATTCATGTCGTGTAGTGAGGATTTAGGTTATGTTTTTGTCTGTGCAATGTATGATATACTCACATATAGGACTTGACGATAACTGTGATATTTCGACTGTTTCTGAGAGAATAAATTATTTTCATACAAATGAGCTTTTTATTTGTTTTCCATTTAATTTGTATAAACAGTAGGCATATGAAGCACACAGTAAGGAAAGTACCCGTAACGGTATAATACCGCAATATGGGAAACTGAAAAAAACACAGGCATCGTTCCATAAGGAATCCATGGGAAACCACGAAAAAGCTGCCGTTTGAAACACAAATATAACCACGTCGAAGTAGAGGGCTCACATTTAATTTTTTTAACGTGCGACCAGACACGAGCGAAATGTTTTCAATCACATCGAAAAAAAAATAACCGTTATCATTTGTTTGCTATATTTTCTTCGTGCAGTGATCACAAGAATTTCCGCTCTAATAAACATGAATAAAACAACATTTAAAACCAACATTTTATTTCATATATACAACTTCTCAATTACTCAATTGAGATAACATGATCATATGAAAATGAAAATAACAATTTGATTTCTATCTACTCTAGACTCTAAATAAAATATGCAGCACTGAGAAGCTTTCGTTTTAATTGGTTTCTACTAGGCACTAAGATACGATGAATCTCTAAAGCATCTACCCACCCAACCCGCCGCTTTCATCCTGTACCAAGCGTCTCCAAACTCTTGTAGAATCTATATGGATACTTCAGTGTGTTGAAGGCCGCGTGTTACGAGATGGTTTCCACTAATGGAGCCAGAGTTATTTATATATATATTTTTTAGAAAACATGGCCGCACTGGGACGGATTCACATTTGCCAGATGTTATCTTCATTCTATTTGACATTTTAAGATGCTATACAAGTTTCGAACGTGATGATTTTAGTGCAAAATAAAGACGTCCCTTCCACCAAGGGACGTTTTTATATATCAAATTTTACTTTATTTATACACCATACGGATAACAACAAGAGTATAAGCATGGAAATGACAAATGGGTGATTAAGTAAACACACCTTCCGTATATCTCATTAGTTTGTTAACACCAAGCCGTTATGTAATGTAACAACTCATATATGGATTCTTTATTATGAAATAATGTCAGATATGACACTGTAATTAATACTGTCGATCATTTTTTTTTGCAGATTATAAAAACCGGGGACATTTATTTTCGATTTATGTAATATCGTAATTTAATTGCTATGACTTAAAAAAAAAAAAGATTTATAACTAGAACGTCCCCAAAAATCATACACGTTGTTTTTAAACTATCAACAATATATACTAATGGTCAGAGTCTAGTCTAAGTTACGCACTATTCATATGACTATCAACTAAAGAAACGAGACTCGGAATGCGAAAACGTTGAAATCAAACCTCAAAGTCGAATCAATTGCCTAGACAACATAGGCCTGATCTAATCCCGTGCACATTCTGACCACGCAATCAATTTACGAAGAATGTTTGCGAGTAAAGCGGATGAAATGTGAACACTATAGAAATAATCGAAGCAAATATCTAATTTTGGCGATTAGTCGAAAAATCAGAGAAACCTAGTAGAATTGTATCTGTCAAATATGTCCCAAAATAACTACAGCGACAGGATTGAGCAAAAGAAATTAAATATTATGCGAAAAATTTAACCGTATCCCTAAAAGCACATATGTATCATCGAACCATATAAGGTATTTTATATTAATAGTATTGCAAATGTCGGTAAAAACCAAAATCATTAATCGAACTTAACGCACATATAAAGTTAGCTTTCAAAACCAAATCCTGTAACCATTTATCAAAAGTAGCAAAATCAATAATGGAAAAATTAAAATCAAAATGGAATGAAATAAAACAAGTTGCTCTATCTCATTGGTAGACAATACTTATGAGACAGGACCTTTCCACCTTTATTACTTTATACAAAATGAAATATGTTAAAAAAGAAGTGGGAAAATATTAGACCAATTATATTACATTAACATTTTCAAACCAATATTACATGCATTTTCGAATTAATAATTTTACAGTAAGTGACGTTTGCAGGGTTTCAAGTGCTCCCGAACAAAATTTGGGGTTTTATTTGGGGTCCCAATAAAAAAAATAAAGACGAATTTGGGGTCATTTTAGGGGTTATCAAGAAATGATTAAGTGAAGAAAATAACAAAAGTTATACACTTCTGGGGGCGAAATTACCATATATGAACCATAATCATCGAAATCCCTAATATGTATCTAAAACGCACAAAACCCACTCAGAAACATATTAGAAAGGTTCATCAACTGTTCTATCAGTATACAATTTGCAACTATCTCTTGACACTTACCAACATAGTTCATGAATTGTACACAAAAACCGGAGAACAGGAATTTTACACAAAACATTGCAAAATTAATTATAAACTATGATTTAATGACATGGTAATTCTACTCTACCAATTGTATCTTACGACCTTTTGTCACGCTTTATACAGGATGACCAGTTTCCAGTCAGTTTCAAATTCCCTGATTTTCCCTGATTGTTTTCTTTGATATAAAATTGATACTGGTCAAATCTAAAGTGTTATATAATGACAAACCATACCTATATTTTGTTTATATCCCGAGCGCCGAAGGCGAGAGCCAAAACATTTTAAAGAGGTTTGTTGTTCAGTCAGTACTTTTTTTTGTTTTATGTGAAAAAAAAAAAATTATTATGCCATCAGTGTTTGAATCAACAGCAATAGAAAATGTAAGAAAAGCATTTGCTCAGGAATTTTGCTCACAAAATCTATCAATATAATTGGTGTGTTGAGTATAAAAAATATCAGCACCAAATTATATATATAATATCATAATACAAAGAATACATCTTCTTTTGACATATTAGTTTCATAATAGAACATTTGAAAAGTATTGCGATAATTTTGGACACAACCCTTGATGACAGAGTATGAATAAAGTCGCATAGCGTGCTTCAATTTGGAAAGTTTATTAAAAACAAGGAAGTATTTGTGAAACACAAACAGGCCCCAACCGCCCCCCAAACTCGGGGTATGGGTTTTTGTAGATTTTAAATATATTTTCTATGAAAACCGCTATTTTTTTGGCCAAATTACAACTTCCGGTAGGGTATTTTTGACCGAAATGGTCAAAAGGCACATCTACAGACCAAGACCTTTCATTTGAGCCTATAACCAAGTCTCTATGACCTTCCGTTCAAAAGTTCTAGCCCGTACAAGAAAGCGATGACAGCCGGACAGACAGACAGACGGACGGACGGACACCTCAACTCTATAGGCCCCCAACTTTTGGGTTGGGGCCTAATTAAGCCAAAGGACCGCTATTTTGCCCTCAGAATTCCGCATTGTTGAACAATTGATTCAGAAAATATGATCAAAATCACAAAATTAAAAGGGGTTTTTGTACAAAAATTAAAATTTGGGGTTTATTTGGGGTTTTCAAATATTTTTTGGGGTCCTCTAAAAAAATAAAGACGAATTTGGGGTTTTTGGGGTTTTTCGAAGGAGACTTGAAACCCTGCGTTTGTCAATTAAATTTCTAAATATTATTTTGTAACATCCTGATATAATCAGAGATCTTCATTGTGTGGCCATTTTCTATAATTCAACGCTCATAATTCTCAAAGAAACTATATGTATTGATGAAATACGTGTTAAATATTCTGGTTGTATAATTTAACATAAGATTCTGCACAACATAAATGTTCAACTACATAATATAGACTACGGAAGATTAGAAAATAAAACCTCGTGCGGCTTTCACTACATATAATCTTTCAATTTACATATAATCCTCATATCTGAGTAGCTGTTTCATATGGAAATATCAAATTGTCAAATCTACATCATATGTTAATATTATAAGTCAAATCCAATATGGCATAATATATGGATCATACAGATTCTTAACTGCAAAATGTAACAAGTGAATAAATAATAGAATCTAATGCAGTCTCCTGCGAAAAATAAACGGATTGACTCTATTAGATCTAGAAATGTAAATTATACCATATATGTTTGGTATCTATATACAAATCAATATTGTAATCTTTGAATATCAGTTCAAAAAGCTTACGAAAATGTAAATTCTTCCCAAGAAATTCCAATTTCTATGTTTCATTAATACTCCGTGGGGAATACCATATGAATTATTCAATTCAAATATAAAACTGACCCTATCTTATATGAACTAAATAATCCGTAATATAACTCAATAAGGCATTTTACAAAAAATAATTGTGGTAGAATTGATGATTCCTCCATATCAAATTCTTCTTGTAAATGCTTTGTGCGACATATTAACATGATAAAAATTGCATGTTTTATTTTCTTTTAACCAAGACAATGATAAAATACTATTTCGAAAGTTGTATCAACCATTAATCCAATTTATAGATAACTATAAGTATCACAACACGCTATGTTATATGGTGCAATCAAAACTGCTTTAGTGTTTGACATATCAATCGAAAAAAAAACATATAAACTTAATTTGCCTAATTCTATCATAAACTGCAAGCAAAAGCTTTAGCAAGAAAACAGATTCGAAACATCTTTGTCGAAATTAAAGTTATGAAAACTCGTAACCGTACAGTTTCTATTCAAAATTATAGTATCAATTATCAATTTAAGACGAAAATGACTTGGTTCATATATCTGAGAATATGAGCCGCTGAACTACCATATCATTTGATAATTGCTTTATTCCTGTCTTCATAAATTCTGAATCCAATGAGCGGCATGGACAGGATATGCTGTGGTTACAGACCAGGGTTATATAGATGTATTATTTTCGATGGGCTAACCGACGTATATTGTATGGAATAGGTTAATTTAGAACTACGAAATAAAGACTAATTTGATTATAGATAACATTAATCGTACTGTCTAGATAAACCTGAATGACATAAAACTCATATCACAATGGCATACTTCACATAACACCACATAGTATTCTAGTCTTGTAAGTTATGCAAATGGATAAGAAATAATAAATGACATGTTATAATATATGTGGTTAATACACAAGTCTGCGGATGTAGCTTAACACATTACCAAACATTTAAGATTTTTAAAACGAATTTTGTATCTAATTCGGATATTACGGGAGCCTAGGATAAATTTCAAAATTTAGAGGGGCCGCGGACAAGAAACCTTTCTCAAAAGAAACAGAAATTAATATCACTGAAATTGTTCTTCAAAAACAATCATATTCATTTCTTGCACTGAAATCTGAAACTTAAATGCGAATGATCATCCTTAAAGGATTCTCATTGACACAAAAAATCTTTGTCAATAAAAGCCACGAAAAACACCCAATAATTAATAAAGAAATGGATTCCGAACAGGTTGAAGCATTCAATGTTGTATTCCATATCCAATGATAGATAAAATTTACTAATAACGCAGCTGTTTCTATTTCACATACAGAGGCTTATAAATGCGATGGTCACGTGATATGAGATAAACAAAGATAGCGACGACTAGAGGTGTATTGTGACGTCACACATTTCCCTCTCTCTCTCTTTGTCTTAACCGAAGCGACCCCTCTGTCGGGTGCCCTCGAAAGCGTCGTGGGTCGTAAACGCTGCAATCAGAGAATATGAGACTAATTTAAAGAATCGATTGGAAATATCCAAAAAGAATAAAGAGTCGGAAAGGATCAGTAATTGATAATAAATGCCTTTTAGACTAGCGTTTTCATGTCTTACATATGTGCTGTATACTTTAACACAAAACGAATGACTGGAAATGGATCATAAAATAACGTTCACAAACTAATCATGTTATGGCAATAGAGCTGGCTATTAAACATGAGTATAAAGCATATTTAACCAATCATTTCCTTTCAAATCGTTAATACAGGGTTTAACTTAACCGCAGAAAATATAGATTGTTTTGAACAATATTCTGTAATAAAAGACCTTCAATATGAAATATAGTTTATAAACAGTTACTATAATGAGCTTTTAAACATCAAACCTTTATAAAAGATGGCCGAGAAGCCGACTTCCGGTAGTAATTCCTTGACCTTCTCAATGACCTTGCTCTGCTCCGACAGCTGCGCATTAGTGTTCCAGATCTGCACCACGTCCTCCCTCTCGCGAATACTGACGCTCAAACCACCGATCTCATCTCCGGACGCTAAGGAATCTCTGAGTTGCTCGCCGATCGCTGCGAGTAACAGCTCTTTCCATACCGTAGGCTGAAAGAAGTGAATAGCGGGATTTACATATGAAGGATACGAGGAGCACTAGGTTACTGATGAGTTCACACTTAGTGGCCAGGAACAGATATATACATACAATAGACAACAAAAAGTATAACCGGTTATACCAAACGACATAAGTCCAGTTGGGCCATTTTCCCTGGTCCATTTTCCCTGACTCATTTACAATCCCAACCTTTATTAGCATCCATACTAACTGTATGCTAAATATAATTGCGATTGGTGAAGAATTGTAGCCTTGAGTGTGTTCACAAACTCCCTTAATTGATATTGAAGCGGCTTATAGGGGATTTTTATAAGTCCAGTTGGGCCATTTTCCCTGGTCAGATATAGCACATTTACAATTCGACCTTTATTAGCACCCATACTAACTGTATGTCGAATATATTTGCGATTGGTGAAGAATTGTAGCCTTGAGTGTGTTCATAAGCTCCTTTAATCTATATTTATGAAGGGGCTTATAGGGGATTTTTTAAAGTCCAATTGGGCCATTTTCCCTGGTCGGATAGGGCTCATTTACAATCCCAACCTTTATTAGCACCCATACTAATTGAATGATCAATTTAATTGCGATTGGTGAAGAATTGTAGCCTTGAGTGTGTTCACAAGCTCCCTTAATCGATATTTATGAAGGGGCTTATAGGGGATTTTTCAAATTCCAGTTGGGTAATTTTCCCTGGTCGGATATGGCTCATTTACAATCCCAACCTTTATTTGCACCCATGCTAACTGTTTGACAAATATAATTGTGATTGGTGAAGAAATGTAGTGTGTTCACAAGGTAATTTTTACGGGCGGATGGACGGACAAACGGACGGACGGACACGACGATAGCAATATCCTTCAGCCAAAGTGTTGCCTGAGGGCTAAAAATTGTCTTACTGTATCACGTTTATTGCATTTCATTCTCCAATGTCCGCCTTTGCTATTTGCCTCATCTTCCCTATAAAATAAAATAAATATAATTGCGACACATATCTGCCTTAGCTTCTTGTTTACAAAAATGTCCGATCGAATTGTTTAAAAGTCTTCATTTCAATAAGATTTATATGACAATTTAAAATATTTTTTAAGACTCGAAATAAAAAAGCTAAATATCGATCGCCTTCAAATCAAGGTATCTTGGGTATCCAAATGATTGAAAAATGATGAATTACCAAACAGGTCGCCTTTGATGTCTCATTAAATGATAGCTGTATCTTGAGCTTAGTAGGCTCACATCTGGGATATTGTTGTAAACACTCCAGAACCCCTACAACATGACAATGATTAACACAAAATGTACAGTTGTTACTATTTAATGCCGAATATAATTAGAAAGATCATTGCTTCTGGGAGTTTCCATTTAAAAACGTTCCTGGTCAGATAAAAAACAAATAAAATTTTGAAGAAAATAATTTGAAAATTAGCTTCATAACATTTCAGATGCCATTCAAACAAGTTTCCACTTTTTTATCTAATCCTATACCGCAATTATCTCAAAACTGTTCCAACAATTACAACAGCTTCACCGATTTTTATCTTAAAACTGATCACACCCACCATATTGATTTACAGCACTAGCTAATGTGTTAACCACATTCGATGAAGTCCAATGTCTTTACGAAATGTATTGTTATCATATAAAAAAGATAAATGGAATATTAGCAAAGGTAAAAAACCCATAAACTACCGATTAACAATAGTGAATAATAATTAAATACCTGGACAGTATTAACTGTATAAAGCTTTTTCAGTGTAGCCTCATATTGTGTGGCTGTCGTTCCACGGATCGATCTGAATTAAAAAAATGTATATTATTGTTTGATTGTTACAGCTGCATAGTTGCATATGGGATAGAAAGTAAAAGATATCTAAATGAATAAATATTATATATTGAAAGATAATTGAATAATAGTAAGAAAGATTGAAAAATATATATAGAGAGATTGAATAGAAGCAATAGTTAGATAGATAATGTATACATGAATGTCCAAAAACTACATAAACTGTTCAATGGATGTCATCAGCCGACAAAACATAGATGATTACACCGGTGGTCACAATATGGCGCAAGAAAGTTATATACTCTTATTTTACAAGACACAGTGAATGTGTTGTTGCTTCTAAGGCTGTTCGCGTTAAAGAAGAGTTGAATATATATGTTTGTAAACAGCAGATTAAAAGTATGATTAAAGGTACATTGATTTATTTCTAAAGATCTATATCAGATTTCGAAACACGAAGTGGTCACAATATGAGCGAAATTTTCAAAATGTTTTAAAATGTCCTTTTAATGTTTATAAATAAACTCAAACTGATAGATAATGTAGGTCAATACTAACAAAACCATTTTATATGCACAATATATATCATAACAAGGAAGTATTTGTGAAACACGAACAGGCCCCAACCGCCCCCAAACTCGAAAGGGTATGGGTTTTTGTAGATTAAAAATTTATTTTCTATGAAAACCGCTATTTTTGGCCAGTTTGACAACTTCCGGTCGGGTGTTTTTTGACCTTCCGTTCAAAAGTTCTAGTCCGTACAAGCTCAAGTCTTGAAAAAACACTATTTTGGGCTATTTTGGCCAATTTGACCACTTCCGGTGGGGTG
>LQRL01123718.1:0-10380 GCA_001703475.1 Hydroides elegans
GCAATCTACTAGAAATATTTCTTTTTTTTTATTATATAAAACTCAACGTTCGATTACGTATGAGCATGTAACAAAAACGTAGCATTCTATGGTTGTACCGGTATTATTTGTAAAGTTAATTTTCCCATAAAGTTTTAACTGAGGTTATTACCACATTGATAATTGAAAGATGCAAATTCAATAAAAAAAACTAGTTTTCTGATTTTTAAAAATCCTTTGCAATACAAAAAAGCATGTATCTTTAAACAAAAAAAATCAAATAATTACAATAACATTTTATAATAAAAAAAGGACTTACCACGAGCATTCACCACAAGGGCGGCTGTAAACGTCACCATGTATATACTCCGCATTTTGTTTTAAATTTCAAGTTTATTTCTTTGACAAAAACTATTCATTTACTGATAATATTTCGGCAAGTCGTTCTTTGTTGCAGTCTCTAAGTTGAATGTCGATTCTAAAAGTAACATGAGCTCATCCGCAATGAAAATTTATTTTCAGACCCAAAAGCACTCTCTCGTATTCAAATGAGAAAAATATGGGCGAGAGCCAAATCATTGAAAGCATGTTTATCGATGTATCATAATAAAATGTCAAGGCCTAGCCTACGAAAATGTTCGGTTAACAAAGATTTAGAAAATGATGATAATTATGAGCCTGTTTTTTTTTTGATTAATATCTTGAGAATCTCTTGAATCTCTTCTAGCTTCCATCGGCGTCATTCCTTCGACATATCTGAAAATCGATGACGTTTTCGGTGGTCGCATGATCTTTTAAAACAAATCAATTAGAATTGGTCAAGACGTCCATCATAAACTTGACTTTCACGATAAATCAGATGTTAAAGCCTTTTGAAACAAAATTATTGCATTATTTGAATTTCAGAAATGATTTATAAAATGATCAAGACAGTTTCGATATTATGGCTAACAATATTGCAAATAATACATGTTCTATGGCGAGTGACTACTCGGATTCATATAATATGCCATGGATTAAATATTGATATTCAAATCCATTCATTGTACATAACCATCCAGTTATGGTCTATATGCCGTACTCGCTCATGTTAACGCCCCCCTTCGAGTTAACGCCCCTCTCCCTACTTTTGTGAAATTCCGCTTAACGCCCCCCACCCTTATTCATGAAAACAAAAAAAATATATTTTCTATCTTTGTTCCAAATCTATGCCATACGTTTTTCCAAAGTCAGTGCATGAGGAGGGGGGGCGTTAACTCAAATGTCTGTTAACGCCCCCCATTCGAGTTAACGGCCCCCTACCACCTTTGGCAGATTACCAACTAAGCGCCCCGGGGGCGTTAACATGAGCGAGTACGGTGGTTCATATGCTTGATAAAATGAAAATTATATTCTCTAGTTTGGCCTTTTTGGCACTGTGCCAAGCAGATGTTTTGGTAGAATGATATATTGACGTAAAGCGCTTGTTTAATTTTGAGGGGTCCAAAGGTTCGAGCATTAACCTGTTTCGGCAAATATGGTCTTTATCAAGGTCAAAAGTTCATGTTACTTGGTATAAATGATATTTTTATATATCATTTCGAAAACTAAATTCAAACTTTCAACTGCATTTCAGTTCAAGAGTTTTTTTTCGATTGCTCAATTATTACTAAAAAATGGCGGTGCTTTTAAAAGTACCGTAGTTCTAAATTTACCCAAGAATATTTCCGAGGAAGCCAGCAAAAAAAAAACCGCTAAATTTCGCTTAAGAATAAATTAAACCCGAATGCTTTATTTAGTTGCACTAAAAAAGTACGGACATTTTATTTTCATTTGATGTTGATTGATAAATTCCTGGAATAAAACTCCCAGGTCATTATCAAAATATTTATGTCCCTGGGAATTCACAAAACTGAAGGGCGTGGGTATTTTATCTTATGCTAGAGGACAAATTGATAGGAATTTTATTTGGGAAAATTACTTTGTGATAGAATTCGACATATTTTATTATAAATTTATCATTTAAAATATTGACATGCTTGTGCAATAACGATATAGAATCGATATAGTAAACTTAAGCTGGAATATCATACAATGAGCTATGACTATAGATATCTATGAACAAATATATCGTCGAAGATGAAAACATTGACCCTACAATTGTGACAACAAAAAAGAATGTCATGGTTAAAAAAATCTTTTAGTATTGTTGGCCGCAATAAACTTTTTGACATTGCTCAAATGTGATATTTCAAGTTAAACATTTCAAGAATGATTTTGATTGGAAACCTTGGTTCATTTAAAGGCCTTTGTTAAGGTCATTTTCAATAAGTAATTGCTTAACATTGGATTCAGGGACTCAAGCATTGCCACCTTTTCATGGCACAAGTTACTGAAATATTGAACTGATGTTGTTTTTCATGCATTTAATTCAAAAGCAACATAGAAGTCGTACTTTGGGCTATTTTCATAATAACACATGCATGTTATCGAGATTGTCTAAAAATATTTGAATACCCTTTAATATAATAGCATCTAAGGAGGAAGGCAAATATGTTCATTCCCGGTATTCCAGAAACTGATATCAACAAAATATTGTAAAGGCACTAAGTTAAGGATACCGTATTTTTTAAAAATAATTTATTATAAGGAATTGAAGTTGAATTAACGTCAGTTTTATTCTCCAACTGGTGAAAAATAGTTTTAACCCGAAATATCTTTTTTAGCAAAAATTATTTAACGGAGATTTGACCTAAATAAGTTAAACTGAAATTATCTTTCACGCATTTGAAATAGTCAAAATTTAAAATTCAAGTTTAGTACAAATTAATTTGAGTTCAACCACACTATTTTAATGTTATGTTATGTCATGTATGAACCCCTTCATTTGTCAAAGGTCGGCTTGTATAATGGCATCCTTATGTAAGAATGGGCAACTGTGAACACAATATATATTATGCTTAATTATGGTCCCAATATTTTAGAACCAGGATGTTTAGCTTAGATAAATCTTACCAAGAAAAAAAAAGAAGATTCAACCAAGGTAATTTAATAGAATCGATCAACTATTATGTGTGTATATTATGTACATTGTATATATTATATAACGTGTTTTTTAGTTTACACGTTGCGTGTAGTGAAGCGCCCTATGTATTGTTTGAGACCAATCTTTATAGACGTATGAAAACATCTCGTATTTTCATTTTCTATGCGCTAATGGTATGTATACTCAGACTTCAAATACTCACAAGAGTGAAACTCCATAAGTATGGAAATATTTATAATACTCAATAAAACGAGAAAATGTTTTATTTGTTTATTACTATATAGAGAACGCTTCTCATCTGATTCAGATATACTTGTAAATGTTAAAATTTGTAAGAACATATACTAGACCAATTAGAAAAGACCAGTTCATAAGGACCTATGAATGTTACAAGCTATTAGACAAAATGAAAATCACACAAGAACCTTACAGTACAAGAAAGTCACACACTGATACAATGTATGTTTTAATTATTAGCCACTATACAAGTTTATACAGAACTCACTGCAGTTTAAACACAAATTGCTGAGAAAATAAAAATAAAAAGATGATCACAGATAATTCACGTCATGATATTCCCTTACAATTTCTTATAAATCCATGTAATTCTAGTTATGATAGCGAAATCAAATATCCCAACAATATCTCAAGCCCAAGTTACTACATGTATATTTCAAAACTCAAAATCTACAAAATAATTCATATATAATAACGTAAAAATATTTTCTTGCAATATCTACAACGTTTTGTTAAATTCAGCCTCATTAAACACATTTTACACAACGTTGAACACACGCATTATAACAGAATATCTTACCAGTTATATGCCAAACACACGATATAAAAATATTTTCTTAAAATAATAATAGTCCTTTTGTGTAATGAAAAGCTTCTGATTTAAAAAATGAAAATAAACAGTATCAGACCCATATCTTATTATTGCATAATGAGTATGAAAACATGACAAAATATATTAAGTTTGCAAAATATTTTATGTATAAGGTATCAAAAATATATCAGATAGTTTCTTCCTTATTTGCAGTACATGCATGAATTTAAGGCAATACTAAAGAATTTTAGCACAACATAGAACCTATGCATAAAATTTGAATAAAGTTGATAAATATTGAAGAGCAACAAAGCGTTGTCAGGAATGATTCGACAAACAAATAATTTACTTTTATGTATTTCAACAAAATAAATTGTTTTCACGTAAAAAAAAAGTTTGATAAAGGATATACATTTTATCACATCACTATAATGTAGTATACATATTCACTGTAAGTTATATCCTAGATATAATTTTTCACAAATCTGCATAGCTTTAGAAAACAATCAATATATACATTTATAACTTCAATAAACATACAGTTCTAACATGTTTCATTGCACATGTATAGACTCCATCATGAGAGGTTTGCATATACAGTAGACCACGGTTATTTTGAACACGGATAACTTGAATTTCGGTATCATTTGAACTGTTTCCTCGGTCCCGATTTTGAATTTTTACTATTTTATACCAAATTTTATTCGAATAATTTAAAGTTCGGATAATTTGAACTACATTTTCTGATCCCGAGCACTTCAAATTATCCGTGGTGCACTGTATATTAATAGCCTGTTTAGACAAAGAAAGAATCCATCACAAGTCGAATTTAAAATGAAGAATCGATCCCTTTTTTAATCATTATAGACTATAGATTTTGCCTAGGATCTAAGGAGTGCGATCTACCTACCAAACACATATTTATTGAGCCGTTGTTTATATTAAGACATGGCAAGCCACAAAATGCAAAATGAGACGGAAGCTATATATGAGACTCTAAGTATATCCTAAATATACTGCAGTATATTGTCAATGTATGTTTTGACTACATATCGAGATGTAAAATATGGCAAATTGCGGTATAAAAAGGCACATTTGAGACGATTTTTCGACAATTAAGACCATGCATGGGACGGTCACTTTATCTGACACAATTATAATTTGGTGAAGAGGTATCCTACGTATCAAATACAGCACCCAAAAAAATACGAAGTCTCAATGACCATTCCCCAAAACAGATGGCCCTTTCCTCAAAATTAAAACCCATATCACCTATAATCCTCTCATTCCCACTACAACCACATACGACTCATTGAACGTTGAACGATAGCACAGAGCTTTTTCACTTATCATCCTCAACCCAGCTTTTCCTAATTCTCATATAAAGAACTAGAGGTTCTGTGTTACAGGATCCTCACTTATTATTACTTATATACCAATCCAAGTTCCAACCCACTACAACTGGCTAGCTTCAAACGCTTCATTCACATGTCCATTTCCCGAAGGCACAGGTTGTGGTCCAGCGACATACCTCGGTTCTTCCTCCGTATTAATCTCCACCTCCTCGACCCCCTCCAGCCCCTCCTCCCCCTCGAACACGGGGCGCTCACTGTTGAACCCCGCGGAATCATACATGTTGCCACCCCGCTTACTAAGCGTTGAATCATCCACGAGGGATACATTGACATCATTAGTATCAGCCACCTGCGATTGCCGGTAGCCCGGAATGCTACGCAAGGAACTCCCGACCCGCGCACGACCATTGAAATGCGGCGGTGTTAGAGCTTGATTTTCACTGCTTGAGCTGCCGGGTGAAGCGGGAGGGTTGCCGTAGGTTTGGTTGGTGAAGCCGCCATGCCGGGAGGTGGAGAAGGAGGAGGCGAGTTCGGAGCCCGATTCGGTTGTGCCGCCTGCCGTGCTGCTGCTGCCGGTGCCGTCGCCTTGACGGCTGGCGAAGTTCATGAACACCTGCGAAGGGGGATGGAAATAAATATGAGTAAAAGTCCAAATAGGGCCAGTGTTTAATTCAAAATAAATCTGTGTAAGGGATAAAAAGGATATCTCAAGTGTAGAGGGATAAAGAGCAAATTAAAGTAAAAGTGAAGTTGAAGAAAACATGAAATTTGAACAACGACCTGACGACGTAAAAGAGCCTATTGCGGATAATAAGAAAGTTTTTTTAATGGGTTTCATTTAGGACGAACTAAATCTATGAGTTACAATGTACAAAGTAAATGTCAAATGAGTAAGTGGGCCAAATTGTGCAGTGCCGCAAGATAAGATATACATTGTATCAAATAATAAGAGAGGAGACGGAACGATCGATTGAAAGGTAGACAGGTAATAGGGAGAAAAGCTAATCTTATTCCAGGATAGAACTTATTTTATGTGTAACAAAGGTTGAGCCACCTCCTTACTGTTTTTCGAGAAACTCGAAGTGCATATTAAATCATAACAGTTCATAAACCATTATTTGTATTTTGTATTATTTTCGGTTGAAAGGCATGTCAAAATGGAATGTGTCCTCATAAGGTTAGACTTATTTTTGTACTATTTGTGTTCTTGTAAATGGGACACCGCATTGTTAAGGAATAAAGGATTAGGTGCATTAGCCGCAGGTTTTTGAGTCTTCGAATGAGGTGCTACATGTATGATTCGCACTCGGTAATATTTAAATAAGCAAAGAAGAGGGCATGACATGTGAATGGTTAATGATCTAAATCATATTCAAATGAGGTTTTTGTTGTTTTTGTATATATCATGAGAATTACATGCAGTAACCATTTCTCCAAGAAATGCAACGAAGGGAAATTTGAATAAGTTTAAAGGCCCTTATTTCCAAAAACGCAAAAGTCCTTTGATCTGGACAAAGGATATACCATTCAACCGGTGGGTTAACGCAACTTTCGATATTAGGGCTGTTAAGCGTGCGGTATATTCAACGGTTGAACAGAACACAACCGATTCACAATGTGATCCATTGCAAAATACATATGTACACTATATAACGTCAATAATACTTACCAATATAACCCTTAATAATAAGTGAATAAAGAGGATCGAGATTTTCGATTGTATATTCAGTTAAAACAATAATTCGACGAATTCATGCTTAGTTTAACAAGTGTCCACCCAAAAACACCCCACTTACCCTATCTAAGGACGTGCGACTGAGGGAGTATTCCTGTATATGCAGCGAGTGCCGATGTGTCTCGAGTTTGCCGAACACTTCGGCTAGGCTGAGTGCGCGTGCATCGGCCAAGTGGAACTCGAGCTGATTCAAATGCGCCTCCTGCGAAAACAAATATGAAGATAGGATGTTTTTTTAGATTTATCTATTGAATTGTTCAGAATATTTATTGGGAAGATCCATTATTTGCGGATGAGCCTTTGTGATTAAATGACCGTATCCGTGTAGATGTCAGCCGGATATCACACAGAATTGTCAATTTTCCATAAATATCACTCCATTATTTTTAACGCAATAATATTTTGTTACAAAAATATACCTCCTCATTTTCGAGAAAATGAAACAGGTACACTATACAAATAATTTAGGTAAGTTTAAATAATTTTACGATATTTCACACAAACCTACCTTGAGATAGCACTGCGGGAAGTTTGTCTCCATAAATGTACACACGGCCTCCAGATCTGGCGGATCTCCTCCAACACGGATTGTCACCATGTAGCCGTGGCCAAACCTAAAAGTAAAATGGTAAATGTTATAACCGAAAGATAAGATATAACGTTGTCATTTTTATCACTGAGAAAGACGAGATATAGGGGAGAGCGGGGCACGTTGTGCCGTGGGGCACGTTGTGCCACCCCACTTATCTCGTTATCCACTTATGAATTATTTTGGTGTTTATTATCAATAGAAGGGCATTTTCATTTAGTATATCCCCAATAAAAAATAAGCTCCAATCGGGACCAAAGATTTTGTCAGCATGCATTTTTCAATTTTTACATACAAAAAGCAAGTTTTGGGTTTTGATTATTATAATTTCTGTTTTCCAAGAAAATATTAAGAAGATCCTTTTTGGTCGATAAATGCTTTCACGTCGGACTAATTTGCAATCATACAAAGTTTAATTGACCTTACTCTTATACAACCAGAGGAGCGGTTGGATTAGTTGCTCAGGGTGACAGCGGGGCACGATGTGCCATTCATGAATGGGGCACGTTGTGCCACAGTTATTTTCAAATATTTTTAAAGTTTGAATGAAAATACTGTTGAAATTGAATTTAAAATTAATATATTTGATGTACGAATTGAATTCAGCATTTGAATTTCCAAAAAACATAATTATTAAAAAAACTCCAAAAATTGCCAACAGATTTGGTGTGGGATTTTGTTGATGAGTAGATAGGAGTTGAGGTGACTGGAAATAAAGTTAATTTTTGTATTCACTTTATTTAAAACGCCAGAAATATTATTTTCGTGTATGATTCATGCCACTTTAAAAAAAATAATCGGGTGGCGCATCCTCTTATATGTAATGGCACTACGTGCCCCACCTAGTGGCACAACGTGCCCCATTGGTGGGGTACGTTGTGCCATTTTTTTTCCAAATTTTTGAGACGTGATTAATGTAACACTGATAAAGGAATGCCATTTATTTCTGGTACATATATTAGAGTTAAGGTTACCTTATAATAGTAATATAATTAAGCTTGGCAACTAACGTCACAGTCCGAGTATGAGGAGAAAATGTTAAAAATGGCACAACGTGCCCCGCTCTCCCCTAATGCAAAAGCGCAAACATTATACACTGAGGGTGAATTTCATAGCCTACGTTTAGACTAGGTTTCGCCGAAACCAAGTCTAAACCTTCCTGAAACTATCGTTCAGACTGGGTTTGAAACTATGATGAATTTCACAGCCTCGGTCTACATTATCTATATATCTTATACATTGTAAAGAGAGTTCAGTCCGGGACTTGGGAAATTTAGCATAATACAATAGGATAAACCTAGTTTCTCTAAACCAAGTTTCGATTTGAATTTCTCAGCTAAGGTCTCCAACAGGTTTACCCAAACCATGGAGTCATAATGTACTTTTTCAAAGGTAAATAACTTTTATATTTTCCTACGGTTAACTTATCGAATGATGGTAAGTATATAGTTTAATTGGTTCCATTTTTTTCAAGGTGTGAAATACTTATTATTTTGAGTTTGCTGACTCAAAAACGTGTCATGTCTCCGACTATCTATCAGTGAAGCAACATTTTTTTTTGTAAAACGAATATGTCTACGAATTACCAATTCAGTGCGTATGCTTGACTTTTATTTGGAAAAAAAAGCGAAAAAGACATTTTGAATAATCTTAAGTTTTATAAGGCTAATTCAACTTGAAAGCTAAGATATAATTTCATACTAAACGACCCCCTGAAGCTTAATATATTTTCCAATACTGCAAAATATTGATGATGGATGCTTAAGCATCATCGAGATATTTGGGGATTAGGGTGAGGCTTTAATATTTTTTTAATCCGGCCGTATTTTGCAATCTAAGGAGGAAATAGCTCCAAAGTCGTGAATAATTTATCTTAAGTTTCATTAGGCAAGTTAAACATGTACATTAAGAGATATTTTCATAATAATAGACCCCTTAATGCTCCATGATATATATTTCAATACTGCAAAATCTTGAAATTGGATGCCTAAGCATCATTGAGATATTCAGGGATTACGATGAGGCTTTAATATTTTGAAATCCGGCCGTATTTTGCAATCTAAGGAGGAAATAGCTCCAAAGTCGTGAATAATTTATCTTAAGTTTCATGAGGCAAGTTAAACATGTACATTAAGAGATATTTTCATAATAATAGACCCCTTAATGCTCCATAATATATATTTCAATACTGCAAAATCTTGAAATTGGATGCCTAAGCATCATTGAGATATTCAGGGATTATGATGAGGCTTTAATATTTTTTAATCCGTCCGTAATTTGCAATCTAAGGAGGAAATAGTTCCAAAATCGTGAATAATTTATCCTAAGCTTCATGAGGCAAGTTTTACATGTACATTAATAGATAATTCTATTATAACCGACCCCCTAATGCTCCATAATATATATTTCAATACTGCAAAATCTTGAAATTGGATGCCTAAGCATCATTGAGATATTCAGAGATTACGTTGAGGCTTAAATATTTTGAAATCCGGCCGTATTTTGCAATCTAAGGAGGAAATAGCTCCAAAGTCGTGAATTATTTATCTTAAGTTTCATGAGGCAAGTTAAACATGTACATAAAGAGATAATTTCATAATAATAGACCCCTTAATGCTCCATAATATATATTTCAATACTGCAAAATCTTAGAATTGGATGCCTAGGCATCTTCGAGATATTTAGAGATTACGATTACGTCTTAGGTCTCCGAATTCCGGTCGTATTTTTCAACATTCGTCGGAAGTAGTCTGACATCATATAAATATACATATATAGCCCCTTTTCGATGATTAACCCCAATTCTGATGGATAAACATCGGAGACCCCGACCAACCATGAATGCCTCCCCCCCCCCCCCCCCCCCCC
>LQRL01123731.1:10852-26868 GCA_001703475.1 Hydroides elegans
CGTGCTAATGACTTCGAAGGGCAGCAAACCACCGAAGTTACAGCGTCGCAGATTGTATCGGTCACGTCTGTGGATGTACCGATGCTTGACCTAAATGCGCCAGAGTTTGACCTAAGTGTACCCTCATTCGATTGGCGAGCTCTTATTCGCGAGCAGCGCCCAATATTGAATATGAGCGATTGCCAGGTCAACATTTCTTTTGGGAAAAACTGAGAAACCAACAAGAATCGTATGGAATTTCGATGCAAAACTTTAGAACGATTACGTTTTATTGACCCACTTTGTTACAATATTGTAATGTCAAGTTGAATAATAATAAGTTAAAGAAGTTGGTATTATTTGTTGCAGTGTAATTGTATATATTATATTTTGTTTGTTAAGTTTGAGTTTTGAGAAATATATGCGTTTCTGATAAAATGCTATAGAACGATTACATGTTGTTGTTTTCATATGAAATATGTATTTATGTTAAGTTTGAAAGTATTCATTTGAAGTTTTTGTCATATCGTTCCTTACAATTGAATTGTAAACAATGTTATTTATTTGTGAAATAAACGTTTAAAAATGTGAGTGCCTCTCATATCAATAATAATAGTAATCACATTGTTTTAGCGGGCGTTAATGAGATTTGAGTCCCTCAGTTTTTATTTGAATCCCTTTTTTATCATTTGAAGCCCGCTACATACCATTTGAGTCCCTCGCAAGCTCGGGCCTCAAATGATATGTAGCGGGCTTCAAATGATAAAATGCGGGCTTCAAATAAAAACATCGGGCCTCAAATCTCATTAACGCCCGCTAAAACAACGTGATTGGTATACTGAAGTGCTTTGAAAACAGTCTTTACTAAGCATTTAAAAGAAAAGTGAAATCAGTTTAAATAGCCATTACATTCAAATTTACAAAACTTGATGCAAAATAATTCACCAGAAAATAGCATAAAGTTTAATAAGACGGTTGTTATCTCATTTGAATAATCCGATGACTCATTTTCACACTAAACTTAACCATGAATTAATTAAATCAATGCGCTGCCCTGCTAAACCTGATATATAATAAATTAAGTAGAATCCCTAATGACTTACGTTCTTTATGTGTGATACAAACTATTCAACGACCTTAGCAAAACTCATACAAAATCTAGGAATTTTATCTACACCATACTTTTTACCCGTCAGCTCTGATGGATTAAAAATTAATATAAGCATGATGAATCGGCCCTTTAATCACCGGGGCCGCGAAAAATCGTGACTTCAACGTGATTAACCAACAAAATAATCGCTTTGTTTCGTTTTTTTTTTTGTGAGTAAGAAATGAAAAATGCGGCAGAATTATTGGCGAGATAATGAACCAACAATGTTTAACGCATTGACAGGATAATGATTATCCAATTTCTGGGCCTACGTGTGCTTTCTTGTTGTCAATTTTATTTTAACCGGACATTAATCGGTCGTGTCTCAGGGTGTACAGATGACATCATGATTATGTTTGCCCATATGGTTAACCATTTACCGAATCTAAACCACATGTTTGTAACTTTGACGTCACATCTAAAGGCGTTTTAGGGTTTTTGTTTTATGATAATTCAATTATTTATTTTATTCACTGTTTTTCTTCACAAAACTGTGTAAAATAATAATTCACCCTTGGGTACAGATGACATCATATTGTCCCATATGGTTAACCGAATCTTAACAATGCATATGGAACGTTTACGTCACATCTTAAGGCGTTTAAGAGTTTTTGATTATTTATTAATTGCTTACGTTTTTATTCATTTTTTTTTCACACACAAAAATACCATGTTCACTTCTCGCAACATAAGAACTTCTGTCAGTCTTTTCACTGCAACAGTCTTACTTTCTGAAAAATCCTATATCATTCCTGACGAATAGAAGCCTAATTACAAACGATGTCCCGTGTTAAGCAATTAACAATGTAATTATCACAAAGGGTGTTTCTTTTATTTATCCCTTGTGAAAAAGATACAACTTTGGCATAGTTTAAGTGCAAACTATTATAAACCCCAAAATGTGTTGATTTTTTTACATTGAGTCAAAACGAAGACATTTGACGTCAGTTATATAAAATCATCTTTTTTTTCATCTTAGCTTTTGTGGATGTGATTTAATGTTGTAGGTGTGACTAAATTTCGTATAGCACTTAATAAATATTTCGTTGGCATCAGGGTGAGGTGCAAATAAATATTTTGCAGTATTTGTTATTATGTCTGTGTTGAAAAAAAAGAAGAAAAATATGTCTTATGAGAAAATAAATATAATATTTAACAATATATTAACTCAGGCCATAGAACAGTGAGAGTAGTATTAAATATATTGAACGACTTTGGGTATGCATTATAAATGATTTATTAAGAATGAATAACCATTGTCACAATGCAATGTCGAAAATACAAAAATATTTCATCCATTATTTGATTATTTCATCTCTTTTGTTCATAAGATTATAAAGAATATGTTATGAGTTTATGACATCACTTAAAGTATGTTATCATTTCAATGTTTATACTGAGATGATGTACAGACCTTTTATTTTTACAAAAAAAAAATATAAACGAAAAATCGTACATAATAGACAAGTGCATATACTTGATTGAAGAAAAATATGAAAGGTGAAAAATATGTTTAAGGTTGTCATTTTTTTGTATTAACCGGTATTTGTAAATCGTTCCGTAATCATGCTATCTATGCTATTTTTATGACATTCATATTATTTATAGAATAGTTTGTCCTATAAAAAAACAGGTGAACATTTTGCTGCAAACATTTCTGCATCAAACATCAGGTAGTCTCAAGCAAGACTGTCAAGGGGCGACAAAACAAGAGCATATATCCATTACTGCTGTATTCAAATAGAGCGGAAATTACTCGGGGCATCTGACTGGCTGGATAGAGCAGTTGGGGTCTCAACATTTCCCGCAACACACGTCTTAATTACAAATTATGTCAGAGTAAAAACATAGGATAATCACAGTGATATGAAAGCTAGAACAAACGGAAAGACGGCCGGACAGATCAACTGTAACTTATACACTTTCGTAAAATATCGACTTAAGCCCCACTTTTTATTATTATAGTAGCAAATGTCAAGGTACCCGTGCAATAACTCACAGTGAATCGAGAGAACCCGAGATTTCGATTATCGGTTCGAGTCGAAACCAGGAAGTACGCTCGGTTCTCGGTTCGATTCCAAAGAAAGAGGACAACGAAATAATTAAAGAGACAAATAAACCAGCTCAAAACTAACATTTTACATCAAAACACTTAAATAGCACATGTATAGAAAAGACATAGAATATAGGAAGTACTCACAGTGAACTGGTCGACGGCCGTAAAGTCTTCGTCGAGGAAGAAGCGTGCTCGGTCGTAGTTCTGCATTTCCTCCGCAGAAAACAGTTGTCTGCAAAATAGATAAAGAAATAAGACAATTATTACAAGAATCGAGATAGATATTTGTAAATATTAACATAGATGTTTACAGTAGAGCCCCGTCAACTCAAACACGAGTAATTCGAAAAAAAAGGGGTTTCTCGAGGTGATTTCGAAGTCCCTTCTTCTATTTTCTTGCTTTGTAAAACCATGGTTGGCTCGAATTCACTGATTACTCGAAGAAAATCTTTAGTCCCGAGCACTTCGAGTTAAAACATGGTAGGTATAAGCTTCGGTGAAACCTTGGCGATCGCATATGCGACAGTCGTTTTCGCTGAGCGAGTGTCGTTCGAGACGACGTACGCGCTTGGGTGCACATCGATATCAATCATGGCACAAATTTGTCTTGGGTGTAAAACGGATGTATTGATTATTTTGCGTCGACAGTAATTTTGTATTTTGATTTCCGATAAATTACAAAACGATAGGTCATTGCGACATTGTCACAATATATTAATATCGTGATCATCTATCTCCCTATTTTGAATAAACATAAATCTAAACCTATATGTAATTGAACAACTTTGTAATATATCAACATCTCTATAAAAACCAGAGATAATATATCGGTTTCATCTAAATATTTACATGCTTTGATCAGCAATCAGCTATCAAGTTATCCTTCTTTTGTAGTGATTAATCTGACACTTTTTTCAGGGGAGCTCGAGTTTCAAATCATGATACGCCAACAGTACACGCTACTGCTTTCAAACACGTCATCTTTTATAAAATTTGAATATAAACAATGGAATTGCATTACTAGGGTTCAAAATTAACCAGATTTGTATTAGATTATTTCCATAAATAATAAATTAAGTCTTCCAGAGGGTGGGGAGGAGAAGCCTAAAAGTCTGTATGTTTGCCGGGATGGAATTGCAATTATGGATACCAACAAAAATAGACCAGCCGCCACATGAAACTGTAGTTCAATCATATATCCATCAGATTGTTTTCCGTATTTTTATTATAAACATGAAAATGTACATATGTTTATAAATCCCGAGTACAATGTATAATATAGATATTTGCATAGGGAAACTTAAGTAATATGCGCTTTCATTTTCAAACATCATTTTGTCTATCACTAAAGGTCATCCAGGATTATATTCCGCCCACGCTTTGTTAAAGATGCATGTAACCCTGGGAAATGCATGTTAAATTTTCTAAATATCTACTGGTCGCCATGCTCATATATAGCGGGAGCGATTTTGATGTTATGATATTTATATCTTTGCGTAGGCTGAATGGCGAAAAAAAGCAAAATAAGGGCCGAGGCACAAAAAGATTAAGCATTTTGGTCTGCGACTGAGCTCAAAATAATATGTGATATAAATGCCACAGAGTTGCAGAGAGATCATATTTTCAAAATATTTACATCTTTTTCATAGAAGAAGATAGTTGATTAGGCAGATGCTTTTGTTGAATGTGAGGAACGATTAGTAGACAGCTTCAAGCTTGTAGCTCATCGGAAATAAACATAGGTTTCAGCTGTTTACCGAAATTCTGAATTAACCTATTTTTCCTATGTGCATGGTGATAATATAATGGGCTTCCATCAATCGGTACCCCGCCACACATTATATCTTAAGAAAGCCAGCCCTATTATTTATCATTTGCAGAGCGACGAGCAACATTTTCGATAACCACGCATTCTGCTGTCCTATTGATTTCCCCCGGCGACACATATATCAGATTCCATCGTAGCGTAAGACGAGACGAAACGTAAATTAGCCGCTCGCTCCCCACCCACACGCCCACCACATCAATTCCCCCTTTGGCCAAAGCAACAGCCACTAAAAACTATGGAACCCTAATAACATACCTAGGAGTAGGCTTGAAAGTGCACTCGGGTGAAAACAAACGGGGAAAAGCGAGTAGTTTGAGCAGAAAATATGAGCACGCCATTCTTGGGTGTTTTTATAGAAACCTCGCCCAACGCATATATACGATGAGTTTCGATCATATTTCCTACCACGATTGCAGTTGCGCAAAAAAAAAACCTAGTATTTGCGAGAACGTCAATTATTATATATTGGTGTCACGAACGGAGAAGGGGAGCATATTGTTCGGAAGAAATATTTGTTGTCTCCGCTACAAGAACCGTACCTCTATTTTACACGGACAAGCGCTTCAACCCTGTTTCTGGAGATTTACTCCATCTTTCTCCAGAACTCTATTGAGTACCCTTCGTATCTAGAATTTGGTTCATAAAAGCTTTAACTCAAACATTAATTCTTAGCTTTGAAACCAAAATTGTCTTGGCACACTTACTTGACGAAGGAATTGACGTGCTGCATGGACTCCTCGTAGTTCTTGCCGCCCACCTCCTGACAGTGGATGGCCAGGAAGTCCGGTTCCAACCGCTCGATCGTCTAGAAAGAGAACCAAGAATCAACTTTAACGAAACTATCTTCACATCACATCTTGAATAAAATAATGTACTGAAAAGGAAAAAAAACCATTATGCTTATGTATAGCCCTTGTATTGTCATAGGCCGAAGAGGAAATCGATTAGCTGAGGAGATTCAACCCGCCTCGACCAGAGCAGTCTAGGATTTAATGTCGTTGTGAGTCTACATCACACAGCATTGATAAAATCCATGAAAATCTCACTTTGATAGAGTTCCCCGATTTTGAGCACAGGTGTAAAACAAATTTGCTTTCTATAATTATAATTATAATTATATATCATGCCAACTCATTCTGTGTAATTTGATAAATTAATACCCACCATACTAATTTCAAACATCAAGTTTATAGAGCAATACCCCACATGGTCCTAAGTATAGTATTTCAGTCACGAAAGGGCAAAAAGTGATATCAAAGGGACAGATATACGAGTCGAAGCCAGGCTCTGACTGATGAGCACATATTGTTAATTAAGGGACAAGCGACAACGACCGAAAATCAACACAAAGGCACCTGCTCACACGCAATATGGAATGGATATCCCCACCTTCATCTATACCCACAGCACCGTTACAAGCCCCTACATGGTTTGGAACCCTTGGTTGGTTGCTCGTCACTGGTCTTTCTACGATGTCATGCTTTAAACATGCAATTTTATGTTTCATGTAATGATCTTTTTAAACATAGATGTGTGGTAGCATAACCATTAATTGTATATTATTTCAATGATTTTGTACATATCATGACGGGCATCCATGCCATATTAAGGCATATTTTGCTAATTTTGGGTGGTATTCTTTATAGTTAGATAATAATTTTAGAAAATATCAATCGAAAATCGTCGGATCACCGTTTATTTTGATGATGTGAGCCCAAAAAAATTGTTTGTTTCACAACATCGGCCCAGTAACTGTTGGTTGTGATGAGTTGACGGTTATGGATGAGTGTCATCGCGAGAGAACTATTTAAGAGAATTATTTAAGAGAATCTATCAATTGAAAATAGTCGGACAGCTTTATTGTTTGCCCAAAAATTGTTTGTTCCACATCATCGGCACTACAGTCTGGTGATGAGTTGACGGTTATGGATGAGTGTCATCACGAGAGAGCCTCTCAATAATTCATGACGAGTCCACTTATATATTCCGATGTGGGCTCTCACTCAGGGGACAGATTTATAATCATATAGCAAAGCTATAGTACACTATGGCAAAGCGGTACTTGGCCTTCCATTTTTTATTTTTCGCCCTTTTTTTCAGAAATACTTAAGCAGTACTGGTTTATCGACTTATTCATCTGTTATCGATCAATAAATTATGTTTTCTATTTAACCATTTTAAATCTAAAGGGGTAGAACAAGAACATTTTACTGCATTTTTATTATTTTGGACTATTGAATCGTTTGATTATTTTTGCATCTGGCAAATCTGCGCCTTGCAAGACACCGTCACCTAATGATGGAATATGTTTCATGAAAACAAAAAGCATCTTGTTTAGAGAGCAAGTAAGATAATGATCCAAGGCTTTGCCTACCCGGCGTTTTGGCGGGATTCCCGCCTGAAAAAAAACCAATCCCGCCTAAAAATAAGACCCGGGCGGGCACCGCCCGCCACAATCTTTTGAATCCCGCCTAAATTGGAGTGCCTGGCGGGCATTTTTTGTTTCAATTTTTATTCTTATTAAACAAATAAATGAAGAGGGAAATCGAGTAAGGGAATGTGTCATTTCATGAATATGTGTAGATGTGAAATTGTGAATGCTAAACCTCATGCATGATTTTCCCTGTTAAAACGCGGTATATCACACTCTTTAACGCTTTTCTTATTTTTGTATCATTCAATACCGTATCTTCCCTTCCGATCTGTGATTCGCAGCAGAGAAAAGTGGCCGCCAGGAGCAGTGATCCGGTGGATTAAAATTTCACTTCTTTGAAATGTTATGATTTGCTCTCAACAGATATATTTACGTTTAATATTGGGTCGAAAGTATGTATCCATCTGATAAATTGGCAAATGAAGAGCGGGACGGCAGATAGACAGTTATGTTAAACTGGTACATGGCTTTGCCTAAGCGGCCGCGCGGTCGCATATGCTACTTACCTTTAAGTCGCCCGACGTGCGACTAACTTCTCTGGCAGCTTCTTTTTTTTTTTTTGTTGATAAGTTGTGTTCGTTATTTGATCAAATAATCAAGGCATTTTTTTGCATAACACGAATTTTCGCTCGCGCCTTCGGCGCTCGATTTTAGATTCCATCTCATATACTAATACTTTTGATACGGTTCCTTCATGTATTTTATAATAGTACCGGTACATGTGCCGGCTGTGATTGTCCATATCGCTATCGAGTACGATTTTTTTTCTGATATTGAATTTATCTTTGTGCAACCATCCCCTTATTATCTAAGTTGCTATGAATGCATGTCACCTTGAATTGTATGTATCAAAAGTGTTGTTCTGTTATTTATTTACCTATGTATGCCTATAATCTAAGTTTTCATTAGTCCCCAAAGTACGATTTCCCAAAGTTTTATACTCTATAAATGGATTTCGCGAAAAATTCGTTTACATATTTTGCTCGCGCCTTCGGTGCTGGCAATATGATAATATACAATCATAGTTATATTTCATTGACAGGTTTCGTTTAGACAGTTGGGGTTTAAGCGACATGGATCAAAGTATAGTTTCAGTGAAGCATCACCATTGTTATAGATGTGCAATAGTCGGGAACCTAGATTTCGGTCGGGCAACCAGTTCTCTTGAGTTAAGGGGGTACAATGTTTTAATTAATGGAGTTGACCGAGTACTTAAGCTGACCTAGTTTACTGTCAATTATAAAAAACATGGATCATGAATGCAAGGGACTGTAAATTAACAGTGGATATATTATATAATAGTCTACTTAATATCAACTTAAATTGATTTTTTATTTGATATTAGTCCCGCCACTTTTTCTGCGGAATCCCGCCTATTTTCAAGGGTCAGGCGGGCCGCCCGCCTTTTGTGACAAGGGTAGGCAAAGCCCTGATGATCTATATTCTCAGATCTATATTCTGAGAGCCTAGACTTCCATTTCATCCCAGTTGAGTATGTTAAAAATATAATAAACAAAGACTTAAGTTTATATGACATCATTAGCGATAATTGCCTCTTTTCCAAATAATCCATAAAACCATCACAAAAACCATATAAGTGTACATATTTTTGCACTCTGAGAAAAAAAAACGAATTTGTTTCTTGACTTTTCAAGAAACGCTTATCGGTGATACACACTGGAAACACCTTTGGTTGCTAAGAAAAGAAGCAATGGTCGTTTGTGAGTAGGTAGTCTCAATACCTTCAACTTCTAGCGCTCCTGGGCAATTTTTCGCGGCACCGACGAAAAATACAAGCAAATGGGGGTCCCTACTTGTGTTAACGACACCATAAAAAGCTTCTTCTCAGGTTGGGTTCTTAACACTCATCGATTACTCTACTTTTTGTGCCTGAAACTTTGAACCAAATAAGAAAGAAAACTGGGATGTTTCGGATAGCCCTTAGGAATCAGTGGCGACAGATACATTTGCAGTATCGATTTGTACGGAATCGAAGTAATCCCGATCGGATTGGATATTGGATGAAGCTTTGTCATCTTTCTTGATGTGGAATACATTTCCTACGAAAAATTGATGTTTGTTTTTAGAGTTTCTTGCTTTTTGCGATTTATGTATTTTAAAAGCAAAATTTTGCTTTTATCTAATTAATTCAAAGTCGCTCAGTGTCAATCTATAGATTGTAGTTCAGGCATCAATCTTCTTTTTTTGGCATTCAGATCCATAAAATCGACTGAATAATACTAATTTACATATGTTATTGATTGGTATCGGAGCAGGATTGGAAGAGTCATCTATACATGTTTGAAAGGCTTCGTCACAAAATTGCTGCCTGACAATATGCTGAGAACCCTTCAACTATGGACCATGACAAAATATGGGACACCATGTTGCCATGGTTATAATAAGTTAACCCGAAGCGGCAAAATATGCGTTTAGCGACTAAGCATTAGCAATATGACACGACTCTAAACCATGTGTTTAGGCCTGCCGGAAGCCCACTTTTGTAGGACAATAACATTGACACCAAAGTATGTTAAGATACTTCTATTGTAACATAATATCTTATAAGGACTGATTGCGACTTGCGACACTTTTCAATGCATGGTCGAGTGGTTTTGATTCAAGTTAATTCAATTAACAATTACATAAAGTTTCAATTTCACAGTTCAATTATATCGTAAGCGTATTTTCCATATTGCACTAGGGCAAGTTTTAAAAACGATAAAACTACATTGGTGTTCGTTCATATAAATAAAGAATATTCTTTCGTTTTTATATAATTGCATGCATATTACTTTCTATGTGCGTCATCCGCTACTGTTAATGTATGAAATTTATGCCTGATCACTTTTTTGCTATTGTTGAATAATGGTTTTTCTCATTGAAATTAATTGCTTGTGCAATATCGCCACTTGAGATAAACGGTATCAAACAGTTGACATTTTCATTTGCGAAAATTATGAAATGATGTATACAGGAAAGGTCTAACTTCTGCCTCACACAACTTTAAAGCGACCAAACGAAAACGGTTCTGTTTTGAACTTCATCCATCCCTTCCTCTTTTACGTTTTTTTTTCTCAAATTTGCTTAAAACTCGCAAAAAAGTAGTAGAGCACAAGACTGAATCCCAAGGTTTTGAGTTCAGATCTGACCCGGTTGGTGACCCGGGCTGGAGTATTTCCCAAAACCGACTTCAGGAAACGGAATAAGCTCTCTTCCTACCCAGGAAATCTTCTGAGTTTCAGGACATCGCTCAAACTTAATGTTTACCAATGGGATAAAGCTGACTTGTAAATACCCCACACCTGACTTTAAAACAAAGTCTGAACCCTTTAATTGACGTGCTGTTAAATGGACGATCAGCAGACCCTTAATCCATACATCAGACCCAGAGCAGCTGAGACCGAGAAGATGGGTTTGCTTGGGCGGTCTGATTCTGAATTCAATCCATCACTCCTTCATTTTGGGAACAGTTTTGCACATGTTGGGAGTCAATAGGGTAGAAAACGTAGTAAAATCTATACTATGATGGACGAGAAACTAACTTATCTTGATATTGGAAAGTTAAACCATTATAAGTCATCTGGCTAGGATATAATATTGTTTTCCCGTCACCGTATCATTAAGGCCGTATTATGTTTATGAAAATGTCATCTTCCCTGCAGATCTTTTACCAGAATGGTCAACTATTCAAAGTCGAAAATAGTGCACAAGTTTCATTTATTCTTAAGAAGCCAAATAAATTTACATGCATATCAGACTGAGGTCAGGAAATAAAAGTATGTAAGAAAACCAACATTTTATATGTTATCCTTCATCTGGTTAAGGTCAATAAAAGTTCTTAATACAATTATGATGCATTTTTCTTCCCGTCGGACCCAAGTTACATTTGTAGCAAAGGCCATTCACGTCTATTTATTATGTTTATTTAAATAGCGTTTACGAATTAATTTACACCACATAAAAAAGTGTTTTCAAGTACGCTTTCACGTTTCACCCTGTGAAGTAAATCCAATTAATTTATGCTTTAAGATAAATGAACGACTTGATGCAAAGCAAAGTTTCAGGATTTTTTTTATCGCGACTGTAAATGCCAGCAATAATCAAAGACTATAAAGGCAAAAAATGCATCTTCATTTTAGATTTATATCATAAAACATTGGTGACATCACAAATGTACAGTGCAGGAACAAGACCTATTGCAATAACTGCACAGTAGCAAATGGTTAGCCAGGGACATATACCAGGTAAATGCATGTCACAATTCCCGAAAATAAGCATAGTATATACCGGTAACGACAATGCTAAGACAAAGACTGACAAATTGAATATATTTTTAAGCGAAATGAAGAATAATAATATTGGAATACATAAATGAAGTAATTCAAGTTAAACATAAAGCATCACCTAACTACGTAGGAACTAAGGAAGACTTAGATCTCTGACGAAAACTTAAAATAACTGTTCTCAATCAAATGCGACTATGCGGCAAGGATTTTCATACGCCAAACCCAAGGCAAACCGACGTCTTCGAATTAAATGAAGATGAAACTTAATGTAGACTATGGTCCTGATCGATGACGACAATCAACGATATTTCATCTGGTATGAACCAAAAATGGATGAATAATGGGCCAGAAAGGGTTCATCTAAATATGCACAAAATACGATTTTGAGATCTAGAAAATGTATAGATCTTATCTAGGACAACTTCAAAAGAATCACGACGTTATTCAATGAATTAGGGCCTTGGCACATGGGAAGCGAAATGGAGCGACAGCGATGTTCTTTAGAGACCTTGTCAGTTTCGCTTAAGTTTTATAGTGGATATATTTATAAGAGCAATAATAGCTGTCGCCCCTCGTCGCTCCCTTTGTGACCAGGCCCTTTAACCTTTATATTAATAAGGTCTATATATCAGCGTCCAACAGTGGGTTATGACGTCAATGGTTGCAAGGCCGTCCCTTTACGACCTATGACAAGAGACAATATAATCATTGACAATCTATAGGACATATGGCTGCTCTCTGCTATATAGTATATATTATATAACCATGAACCTATCGATGGGGTAAGCATACGAATTTAGCTACATCACGATTTTACGTAGTACAAAAGGGGAGAGTGTCTAAACATGTACAAATGCAGGGCTTCGGTTGCATGTGACAATGATTGAGTAAGGGATCTTTAGTCATATGTAAAGTATAGTCTAGGTTGATAAGACATGCACACGTAATTCGTTTCACAAATGCACTTCAAATTTATGTTACCATGTCAAGACATTAAATTATATTACAAGTTATTGATATTCAGGAGTCTAAATATCGTTGTGATTCATCAAAGACAGGTTCTAAAATGTTTGATTTTTTTTCTGATTTCAGACATAATCGGCCAACCATGTTGCATGGAAGCCCATAATTTGGTTACAAGAGGTCATGACAGGCAAAGTGATGTAATAAATTCTAAAAATTATGAGGCTCTCTATTAATACATGCAACTTTGAATGGCTTCCTTCAAAATGATCCTGCATGTACAAGGTTCATATCTATTTTTTCACAAATTAGTTTTCATTTCGATTCCTTCGCCTGAAGTCAATGCATAGAAAATTATGCAAAACCCCTCGACACCACGAATTGAACGCTGAAATTTCCATTAAGTAAAAAAAAAATGATATTTTTCGAATGACCGATATCGGATTTCAACGTTGATAACACGTCCGCAATAATGATATCCAATAAGTGCATGGACTTTCATATACAATATCTCGGTTATTTGGCAAATTCTATTGCAGATGTAGATGATAATTACATTATATGGTATTTATAGTATAATTAACTTCGTTTGTTCACTAACAAGGACAAACCTCTATTTATCATAATTATAAGAAAGACGTGGGGTCTATGTTATGAATGAAAAATTTATTACAGCTTGGGCTTAAACGAAATTCATACAATCTTTTTTTTCTACGATAGCACACAACAATCGTACTGTAGTAACGTCTTTTTAACGATTTCGACATCGAAAATACCGGAGCAAAGTCCTTATATTATCATCACTTGACTATCAGACTACACTATCATGTGAACCCGTTTCTCATGGAATCGGGTTAAGTTTTTCAGGTCTAGTGATGTCTAATTGCCTAGTTTGCAGCTTGTTTGAAACCTTTCCGCTCAAACAGCTTAAGCGAGTGCACCTTACATCTGGGTGAGACTGTAAGAGTCTGCACTACAAGTTTATTGTTAAACAACGGCACTGACTGATAATCAACAGAATTATTAGCTAACAAATATGAATCTCTTCTTGGTATATTATCAGCGGCGGAGAATGAACAACTCCCTTGATTACGTTTCTTTTTTTACTCACATAGACTCTAGCAGAGCTATCAGTGGGCTCACGAGCCTGTTGTTTGTAAATAAAAGACTGAGAAATGTCAGAAATGGTGCGAACGCTTATGTTGGGCATTTTGTGGTAGTACTTCTGTGTTTCTGGCCCAAATAAGAAGCGGTGCGCTTTGTTAAAGCAAGGTCATCTATGAATAATGATAAATGATAAATTATGATGAATTAGGGACTAAAAAAAAGACTTGAATATGGGCGACAAAATCTAGCCATTCCGAATTGTGAAAACTTAACGTAGTCGGCCACTTTTGCACTTAGTCTTAATTTATTACTGACAATTTTGAAGGTTCTTGCTATTAAAAGTACAAATATGCTAGTTTTACTGTAAAAATGGAGGAATGATAGAGAATACCTTCAAAGTATGTGCGCGATACATTGGTTGAATGAATGAGATACCTTATAAGATAAATGGAATATTTAGTCCGAAATTAGGGAATTGTGATGATAAAGAAAACTAGAAATGCCAACGAAGAAATATGCATGACAACCAACTATGAAACAGTATATAATTCAGTAGGATCTAATGATGATTATTAGATTTAGACTATATAGATCTCCACTCAAATCAAGATAAACTTAATGTTAATTTAAAAGGTAATATACTTCAAGCATAACACACTTAGCAGCTCAGAAATAGTGTCACGATTCAAAAGTTACATGGCGACACACACAGATTTCTGCGTTTAAATCAAAGTTGGTACGTCAACGGATCAAATTGTCTAAAGCTTTATTGATTAAATTAAATATATGTTATATAACTAAAGAAAACTATTGGCAGTATTGCGCAACCGAATGCATCTTATAAATTCATATTAACCAAACTTGTCTATATATGCTTAAATACATACTTACCGACAGAAATTCTTTCAGCCATAGCGGTAACATCTTATCTGGCTGTAACAGAAAGATTAACACCATTAAATACATTTGTATTATAATTAATGTACAATAATGTGGATATTTTTATGTATATTTTAAATCATTACCGGACTAGCTAGCTTCAAGTTTGACTAGTGACATCTTAAAAGTCGCGCATACCCGTATGCGACCATCGTATTTTGCTATTCTACAAACGTTTGGAATAAAGAGCTTGTCAATTTTAGCTACACATATGGTATATGTGTTACTTGAATATATGACATTTAGATTTTTAACTTTCATAAGCTCCAAAAGCTGACCCCATCTACAGTACGAGGACGCAAGTTCAAATCATATCCAACAACGCCAATGCACTTAACTAAAAGGTCCCAAAATAGCTACAATTTAAGAATATATTAAAACCTAGAACAGCACTTGAATCGACACGAGTAGGGGTCCTTATGGTCATATCAACATTTTCACTTAGTTTCTATCCACTTACAGCCGATTAAATATCGTGTACATATGATTTCAGAGACAAGCGACGTCACAACAATAAATGTATCAAGCAGTATATTTAATTGAGGCAATAACTTCGTTGAGAGTGGGGCTGAGAACACTCTGTAGGGTAGGACAGTGTAACACACTCAGCGGAAAGAGGTCAACACGCACCATATTGTCAGAAGTCTAAATCACAAAAAAATGGCATTTTTGGTCGGTCCGAAATAGGCTAAACATATTGTTATCACTATTTTCTCTTAAAGATACCAAATATGAAATATCAATTGTTAACACAAAAAAATGTTATCAAAGTAATAATTCCAATCTAATGAATTTAAAATGATATTGAATAATTATTTTTTAGCTTTTCGTATTACCGTTTTGTTATTGTCAACTTAGCGGCTTCAAGTTTTCAGTTCGGTAATTCCCCGAGAGTTCTATCTTATACGAATAAAGATTAAAAAATAAATATAATTGGTACATATTTCTGAATAAGTTCATAAACTGGAAATCGACCCCATAAAAATTAGAATAATAAATGAATAATAAGTTGCACTTGTTACCATGGCATTGGAAAATTCTTTGGCCACACTAAAAAAATAATCAATTAAAACATACACTAATCAGTATGACATAAAAGAAATGCCTCCTTTTTATCAATCACACACCGCCTTTTTATTACAGGGCCGAGTGGAAGTTACAACCTGGTATTGTGAACAAACCGTAATTACCCCATATTCTCGTGCCGCAAGAAAGATATCAATTAGGGAATTAATTAGTGACTCTGATGTCGGGCTTCGAATGTAATGAGA
>LQRL01123731.1:32896-44268 GCA_001703475.1 Hydroides elegans
TCCAAGAAATGGATCCAGGTGCGAGAAGACACAAGGCTACCTCAGAGCCCAGAGCATCGGAACGTGGTGTTTGGAATACATTCAGCCGTCTGGAGAAAGCGAGGGGACGAAGAGTCCTGAGCATCTAAGTCAAGTAAGTCAAGGTGATGTGTAACAGATGTTGTATATATTTAAAAGGTAAGAGGGTATATAAATAGGCCAATAAATTATATAGAAATAATAGATTGCTTTAAAGAGAGGATAATGGATAAAAAATAGAAGAAAAATATATTTAAGCGTTTATAAGGAATGAGGAAGCATTGAATAATAAACAAACAAAGGCGTTTAATTAATATAGATAAAACTTTGTCATAGTTGCTGGTACAAGATTTAAGACGAGGGTTTCATATATGTTTGGTCATCTTTGTCATTGCAGAAACCCGGATTACATGAAGCATAAAAAAAACAAAGTGTTATGTTGGCTATATCCTGTAATGGTCCCCTTTAATCCGTTTAGACGGCTTAAATCGCTATGATGCGCGTTGATTCGTATATTGGAAATTAACCATAGGGGGACTGATACAGGATATAGCCGTTATGTTTTTATCGATCCCGCAATAAACCGATCATCTGAAAAGACGCACCACCTTAATTTAATGGGGCATCACATCGCCAATATAAATTTGGTGTTCTAAAAATTAAGTCAAATTGTTGTAACTATACGTACATATGATTTGACAAGCATAGATTGCAGATTGAAACCATATATCATATAAAAATAAAGAGCTACTTAGAAAAACGTGATTTTCCACAATAAACCGATCAGGACATCTACCCAGTATTCTTTGAAGCACTCTGTGCCCGGAGACAGATACGGTTATAGTAACCATCCCAATAAAACAGTGTCCCCGAACCTAGTGACATGTAACTGGCTCAAATAATGAATTAGAGAGTTTGGACTGTTAAAAATACTCGTTGGGCTAATAGCCATTGACCCAAATATGACCAATCGCTTTGCTCGTAAGTGGTTTGTTTACACACATTTTAAGACAATCTAGCCTATTATTGACATTTTGCACAACCTCTCTATTTATACATTTTTTGAAAAAAAAATATACAAGCTTTTCTGCATTATAATGTTTTGAAGATTGCATTTGGAGTGAGGCATGTCCAAGGATTTGAAATGTTCGAAATCGCTCAAAATGCGATCACAATGCGTTCCAAATGTTCAAAGTATGAAAATACATACATGGAGTTAATGTATTCCTTAGAAATTTCGGCTAAACTTTAAATATCTATATACATTTAATTTGGTAACTTATTGTGTGAAAGCGTTCAAAATGTTCAAAAATACAAGAGACCCGTTTATATATAGAATATAAAACATCCACAGGAATCATGGTTCAAAATGGACAAAGGTTTAAAAAGCATTAATTTACATCAGTATTTTCAAAATAAAGGAATATTTCAACATAAGATATCCGTTCTAATGCAACCTATCTCAAAAATATCAAAATGATATGTATGAGCTATAGTGTAAACCTTTGAACATTTTGAACGTATTTTGAACGTTTTGGAACATTTCGATTCCTTGGACATGAGTATTAAGAGTATTTGTCTTCCAGTTCAAATACGCTTCAAAACAGTGGATGCATACAAAAACATAATCAAAATTTGTTGATAAGCTCGAGGGCATTGTTGGAAGTTGATTCTAGGTATGATTAAAAGAATGCTAAAATGTATAACATTTCTGTGTAAAAGTTTATGATTTTCTATTTTATACGTTTACGTTTTAAATGTTTTGTTTAGATATGACATTCAAAACTTGGTTGTTACAACCAGACAATCCTTACTTATGGAAAATAAGTCGATATTCTGAATCCCATAGCCATTAGACAGTGACAAAGGAAATAATGGAAAGTTATTTACATCTTCTTCCGCCACAAGAACGAAATCCATAATGCATTTTTAATGTGGCAATTTTGTTAATCTATGGCATTTGCTTACTTGTTATAACTCGATGCGTTTTGAAGATATTGAAATTATAGACTTTCCATCAATTAGATTAGTCCTTCTTGTTTCTTTTAATATATGTTTAATAGCATAATTAAATGTTAAAAACACTGGCTATATCATGTATCAGTCCCCCTATGGTTAATTTCCCATATACGAAACAACGGGCATCATAGTGATTTAAGCCCTCTGAATGGATTATAGGGGACCATTACAGGACATAGCCAAAACACTGAAATGAGCTTTCAAACTAACCCATCCTCCTCTTGTCAAAAACATCTCCCGCTGTGTCTGGTGCCGACCGTGGGAAAAATGCCCCTCCTTTTATATCTCTTTAATCTCTCTTAGACACGCGCTTTGGTCATCGAAATACACACGGGCCATTTTGAGCTCATACGCTTTACATAACCATGAATGTGCATTTCAGGATGGATTTACATTACTGATGAACCTAGCCTACCGCTGTGACCAAATAGTTGTACGGAAAGTGGTGAACGCAAAATAAAAAGCACCATTTACAGTCATCCCTCATAAATGTTTTTTACACCAGAAAAAAATCTGAACTTATACTGGAATATCTAATATCGAAACTAAAAAAAGAAATGTTTTGAAATGGGCGATCATTAGCGCTCCTGTAAAAGACCTATACCGAAAGTGTACTCCCACAAACTCGCCCATTGGTTTTTCAATATTTTGTTTTCGACAAATAGGACACCAGGTTACTCATGATGTTTATGCTATGTTTCAATTGTTGAACATTTGTTTTACTATGTTTAAACTCATTTTTATTACATAACGTTACCCATTAAGGACATCTTGAGCAACCTTAAGATTTTGCAATGCCATTCTTAAAATTGGAGGATCAGGATAAGAATGAGAGTAACGGAGAATAACTTCATCCATAAAAGTTATTCCCGACCTCAAATTTGGGAATGAGTTTGAGGTAAAGTATAACGGAGAATATGGGTCAATAGAGAGTTTGGACAAATCATAGCAACTCAACTGAATTATGCTTTCCAAAGCTTGTTTTGTAATATTTGAACCTGTTTTGTTTGATTTCGATAATATTGAAATGTGATATTTTTAGGTTATTAGAAAAAAGTAAAACAAAACAAATTTAGGAACACCATTCAACACAGATGCTTTTTGCCCAAACTCTCTATCATGTATGAGTACGCCAAGCGAGGAGAAGGTGGAGATCCATGACAAGCAATGTCAATCGATGTGCAATGCAGTAATGTACTTGAACTGATATTATGACATATTGAATTGAGTTTTCACTTTCCTCTTTGCGAGTCATTGAATAGCATAAAACACATAAAAAACTATAATGATTTTGTTAATGAGTATACACTAAAAAGAAACAGTGACTAATCCATATCCAACTTTATCCATATCCAAGTTTGTTGGTCGGTTGGGTCAGGTAAGGAACGTAGCTTTTATGGCAAAAACTTATCACACGTCCATTGAGTAGAGTAAAACAACATCATCAAAAATCAAACATCTTTATCAAAATCTATTCAGTTCTACTTTAGACAACATTATAGATGACCCTGCTTTATGCTGTACATTGGTATAATAAACAATTAACATAATTGAAGAAATATGATACATAATATAGTAATAAGACCTCAAACAAACTTTGAAAACACTTGTTTAGGAAAAATGTACAAATAATCAAAGGTTTTTATAAAAAAAAGCTAAATGTAAGAATAATTATAACATTCTCATTAATAAAAAACGCTTAGAACCCAGCTCATTGACCAAATGACATTGAAAATCCATTTAATGATGACAAACGATTCTATTGATCCTTCAAATATGCAAAATAATTCACGCATGTATAAAATGACTTTTAGTTTTCCACTTTAAACTAGAAGGTCAGTGACCTTGGATTCCACGTGAACTTAAACAATTTGTCGATGCTGAATGGTGAGTACCTATTACAATTTACCTTTGAAATAACGAACTAATTTGCAAACAAAAATATTGAATACGAAAAAAAGCGTTTTAGGAGAAGGCCAAATACTACATTTCTTAAGCTAATCTGCCAGTAAATTAATTAAAGGAGACGCGCCATCAAACATAAAATGACTTATCCACACATTGCATTAGAATATTACTACAAAGAATTCGACAATAGATGCTGAGTTTAATAACATCATTACATTAAAAAACAAGGTGATATGTTTTGTCTTTCTCACAACGTTTTTCTCGCAACGTCTTTCTCACAACGTCTTTCTCAGAACGTCTGTCTCACAACGTCCAGCTAGAGTTCTTCAGAATGTGATGCCATTTCGACAATTTGTGGTTGATCGACATGAAACCTTGACGAGGCACAGCTTCAATATATTTATGTATATAATATACAAGAACCCTGGTTTGGTTTCCGTAATATGGGATACCATTTGGACAATATGTGGTTGTTCGACTTGAAACCCTGACGAGGCACAACTTCAATATGTTTCTGTTATGTATATTAGGACTCTATCTTAATGCATTCATAGCATTTTCCATCAGTGAAGAAAATTCAAGAAAAAAAAGAAGATTGATTATATTGACATAAACTTTTGATGTGGTTGAATTCTTGTTTGGCAACTTGCAAAGACAGAACTTGTATTGACTGTCTTCCTCATACACACATACTTAAATAATAATAATACTATCTTATATTATCACCCACATTTCCTCGATTGAATATGAACGTTTTGCCACTTTTCAAATTGCTTTAGAATCGACAAATTTCAATTGATCAAGATAAAACTGTTACAAGGCACGACTTGAAAATTTTTTAATACAAGCATAAAATTTCAAAACTAGGCTTCATTCCTTCATACAAAAGCTGCGTGCACAAAGTACTTAACATCGGGTTAAAATGATAAAATCGACCGTTTTGAAGGTGCTCCAGAATCAAAAATTTTAAACCGATCGAGATGAAACTTTGACGAGGCACGACTTCAGACCTCAAATCTTACTAAATTGCAATGTATTCATAATCCTTATTATGCAGTGTGCAATGAAGACAAGGTCGACAATATTAAAATTATTTTAATGAATGTCCATAAATCTTCAATTACCTAGACCTCGATTTGACTTGCTAAAACAATTTCCATCGATCTGTATGATATTGAAATCGACAAATATTTATTCTGCTTTTAAATATATTCTTATCTATATTCATTTGTTTGGCATAAAAGATCAACGCTTTTAGGTCTATTCATGGAAAATTTCGGTGAGAAAATTCAAATGCTAAAAACAAAAGTTCGCAGTCTTACATATACACATAAAAGAGGAATGGAGATTGGGCTTGTGTTACAATATAAAGCTCGATAATGTTTTTTTGTCAAATATAACAATTTGGCTGCATAATAACCATTAGTTGGTAAGAAATTTCATTCTATTGCTCAACGACGTGCAAATAAGGTAAATATTGAGCTTTTTACAGTACATTTAACCAAAAAGCAGCTGAACTCTTAGTTATAAGGCAACCGAATTCAAGAAATCATAATAAAATTAAGTAATATAAGAAAACCCGATGTGAATCCTTCATTCATCTCAAATTCTGTGCCAACGAACTTTGTTTTCGTAGTTGGAAATATTTCACGAATTCTTACGTGAACAGACCTTACTAAGAAATAGTCTGAATAAACTTTCAACTTGAATATTTTTTCTGTGCCTTTTTAAAAGTTATATAATTTTTAATGATAAATAAAAGCTCTGTTTGATGTAAATAAAGGTCTGGTCATAGCAAAAGTCAAGTTGCACACTGTGGCAAGCATATCACATGAAAGAAATGATGTATAAAATAAATGTTAAACCCGTTTTTGGTGATAAAATCAAACCTCATTATAAATTTTGATATGTGAAAATTTACTTGCATAACGACTACTGTTTGACTACATATTCGATTGTTTTCGAAGTCGGATGAACAAAACTAAAGCATAACATTTGGGGGTCCTACATTGTGAATGTGTTTTCAAGTTGTTGCCTTACATATGTGGAGTAGCACATTTCTTTGTTTTTTTCGGTATATATGTTAGCGCCAATCTGTGTTCCTTAGCCAATCTGTAGTTTGGCTGGAACGAGTCAGCCAATCTGTGGTATGACACAGATTGGCTGGTTCAATCAGCCAATCTGCAGATCGGCTAGAATTTTCCAGCCAAACTACAGATTGGCTGAAATGGAGACATGATTTCTACCACAGATTGGCTGAAATATTCATATGATGTTTTGAGATGGTTTTAAAGATAAAACAAGATACTAATACAATAATATTAATGATACTTTTCATGCAAGTGATGTTATATTACAAACTCTTTCACATAACTTCTAAGGTATCTTAGATGTAATTGTCGATCGACGCTGCTTTAGATCAATCTCATAGAGGGTGGTGTACTTGAAATGCGATTCTATATAACGGATGATTTAATAAGTGTCCTAGATAAAGATCACAAAAGTTGTTTTTTTTTAGTAGATTTGATTGAGTTCTCGTCCCTTTAATATGCCTACTGATATATTATTGGGCAAATGAAACAAATGGATTAGGTAATTCGGTGTTGTGGGTTGTAATAGAAAATAAAATAAAAACCATCACTTTAATATATTTATTGAATACTTTCTAAAACAATATTCAAGCAATTTTAGCCTCAATAATTTCACCGAAAAATAGGAAAAATAGCGCTTATTTTGCATCTTGTTTGGAAGAAAATCGTCTAAAAAGCTCATTTGTAAATTGTGACTGCATGACATTTGCCATCGTTACTTTTTTTAAAATGATAAATATTGAAATCTGTATCCCATTCTATGGTCAAGAAGTTGTGAAAGGGTGGACTCCGGTTGAGCTCGACAGATTAAGATTGATCCAATGCGGTAAGTCAACAATAGATGGAAATCAAGAAAATTGCAATTGCAAAAAAAAACACTTTTGTGATCTTTATCTAGGCGCCCTGATTGCATCAATGGTTAATCCATGAAAGGGCACCAAAGATTAAATCATTCGTTTGATAGAATCACAATTCAAATACACAATCCTCTATGAGATTGACCAAATGCAGCGCCGATTGAAGACAATTACATCTAAGATACCTTAAAAGTTATGTGAAAAAGTTTGTAATATAACATCACTTGCATGAAAAGTATCATTAATATTATTGTATTATTGCATTAGTATCTTGTTTTATCTTTAAAACCATCTCAAAACCTCATATGAATATTTCAGCCAATCTGTGGTAAAAAACCTGTCTCCATTTCAGCCAATCTGCAGTTTGGCTGGAGAATTCTAGCCGATCTGCAGATTGGCTGATTGAACCAGCCAATCTGTGTCATACCACAGATTGGCTGACCCGTTCCAGCCAAACTACAGATTGGCTAAGGAACACAGATTGGCGCTAACATATACATATGGCCCTAAGATACAGGAAAACACGAATGCAATTTTTCAGGTTTCATCAGTTATCATGATGCTAGAGATGACAATTCTTCACGTTTATTACCAGTATCGTAGCCCTATCAATATGATGATGATGAACTTATTACTTTTTTGTGAAATTGAAAAAAAAAGAAATATTGTCTATAGCCACGACAGAAACGTTATTCTATATATGTATATAACATACTGTGGGCATTTTAATCATGACAGAAAAAAAATATATCTGGATATAGTGACTGCCAATTACGATGCTGCATCTTAGAAGCTCTGGATTATATCTTATTTATTACATAGCCTATGTACATTAAAGACCAATTGTGAGCAAAGAGAAAGATATTGAAGAGAGTTGATGTGGCCTTGCTGAACCACAGCTATGGTAGTATGCTGAACAGTCTACTCTTATTCGTTGCAGACTTATGAGAGAGTGGTGAATATTTTGGTTAATACTATGCCAAAATATTGTATGGATTAGTATGCACAATTACTTTGTTTAGAAATGTTGATGATCACATTTTGCTTGAAGCCCTTAACGCTGTCTGATACATTGCGGTTTTTGACGAATCTATAATAGTATTGTATATAGACGAAGCATTCTTAATATGCCGCTCCCAAAAACACTCTCTGTTGATTGCCCTCATAAAACGCCTATACAAGCTATGTAAATGTACATAAATATGATTAATGATATTCTTCAATAAATAAACTGAGAACAATAAAAAAACTATCAATCTCACAAAATAAGATACAACATTATTTTTGTTTTCAAAAAACATACATGTTTGGGTAACTTTTGATCACAAATATAATTGGTATACGATATGCAATAAAAATATCAGGACCCAAATCTGGTTACTAAGGGGTCAATTCAATGACAAAATTGAAGCAGATAACAACTGAAAGAGGTACGAGAAGAGGATCGTCATGCAATAAATAAAGTTCAAAGTGTCTGCAGTCTGGGTCATGTGATTACATTTATAATTGTAAGTGTTGAAATGACGAATCTTTCGCACTAGGTATCTAAACTTTATGATTTGCTTGCCGCGTGTGATATTGATTGAGGACCGCACTATTTCATATAATATGAAACCTTAGCTGTCCTATATGCCAAGCCCCGCCCCAACCCTTTCAATCTGAAGACACCTAAATAATGGGCCTTTAGATGAACAACAAACAAAGCTAAGTTAGTGTTTTTAATAGATTCTAATGTTAGTTATTTAGTATACAATGTAAAATATATATATTTTTTTAATTTTGCATTAATGATATAAATTGTTGTTTCATTTGTTTCTCATTACCTCATTGTATATTATGGCTTATATAAATATAATTGTATGCTGTAAGGGCGAACTGTATATATCAAAGAATGATAAATTCATTGTTTCATAAACTTCTTAAATAAGTTACTGATGAAAAGATTGTAAATCTATACATTAATTATTTAATCTATTCCGAACTAATTATTCGCACTACTTATTGCGAAATTTAGTAATAATTAAAAAAAAGTGTTCCTGAAACTGAACGAATATCCATGTTAGAAGATATTTTCTCAAATATTCCAAGCCAGCTGGAGTATTGTGGGGAATACTTTTTTGGGGGAATAGCTCGTGAGATGCTCTTTATATTTGGTATTTTATTTCTCAGAGTATTAGAGGGCGAGCGCTTGATATGTGTTGTACTCCATGCTCCGCCCTTCTATCCACAATATAAACTATAATATTGAGAATTCAATAATCAAACTGCATAAATTTAAATATATAAATGCAGATAATAAATATTCTGTGATCTGTTATGCCTCTTTTTTTCATATCTATATATACACTGTAATATTTATACCTTTATATATCTAAAAAATACATTAAATTAATTGCCCATTTTGTAGGAGAGTACTTTCTGTACTCGAGCATTTTAGGTAGGGGCTCTTACAGGAGCGCTCACGATTCACCATTTGAAAAAGGTTAATTTTCAGTTTTGATGTTAGAAAACCATATAAAAACTTAGATTTCCTTGCGTGAAAGCATTTATAAGAGAGGAGTGTTAGGGTGCTTCTTATTTTGCCTCCACCACTTTAAGTACAACTATTTGGTCAGAGCGGCGGGTTCACATCCTGATCATCCTGATTATTCACTAAATGTAAAACCATCCCATTATGCACATCCATCGTTATGTAACGCGAATGTGCTCAAAATGTCCCGTGAGCATTTTAGTGACCATATCGCTTGTTTTGGGGAGATTAAAGAGACATCAAATAAAGGGCTAGTTTCCCACAGTCTGGGTCAAGACACTGTTGGAGACACTGTTGGAGATTTATTTGACAGGAGGAGGGCGGGTTAGTTTGACGCCTTAATATAGCGGGTCCGGCATATAATTATTATATGAAACTTATAAGTAAGAGCCCCTACCCTCACATTTTATTTCCGGTGTCGTGCCAAAAGACCGGGATTTTCAAAATTATCATATTTTATCAATTTTATGTCGAACGCAAATCAATCAGCGATCCAACTCAGCATTTTTGAAATAGAACATAATTCCAAAAAGCGGATTATTGGAAAAATCTGGACTATTTCTACCAAAATAAGTGTGTTTTTGAACTTTTAACCACTGACCTGCAATATCGCTCAGAGGTATCCATTTTCAAACCAACTTTTCAAGCAACTATCCTCAACTATTTTTCCTATGACTCCACCATGGGTATAGACTTTATGCAACACCGCAATCGAACTGGTATTTTCAATCTGATAGCTAGATCCTCCAGAAAACGCTATTCACATACCAGAGCACTAGGAACCTTACAAACAATAGCGATGTATTTCATCATTATATCGACATTATTTGTCATCTATGCGACACAAACCGATCCAAGTCCACATACTACGAGCTTCAATACCCCATCAAGCTGTCAAATATGCACATCAATACTGAACACAACGGAACACAGTACCAATGTCTCTATCATCTATGCCAACCTCGCAATGCGGACCCAATCAAGGTGGTCAGATATCAATGACAAACATTCAGTATCTCTGCCCTATAAACAAACTCTCGATATCGGCATTCATGGTTTAATAGGGAACAGCCTGGCACACTATTATTATGGAAACATTGGTCCAGAAAAAAACAGTAGAAAACCGAAATTCCCATGTACTAGGTGCGACAAAAACATAACATCAAACAGCAAGGCCATTTCATGTGACACCTGCAATAACTGGACCCATGTCAAATGCTCTAGATTTGTATCAATGTCATCATACAACCAGCTGATTGAATCAAATTCAGAACTATCCCATATCTGTGATAAATGCACCATGGAAACCCTTCCTCGCCACATAGACTCTCTCGACGATTCGAACAACAATAACGCAAGTGCCTCCGCTTCGACTGATCTAGATTACCCGTATCTCCAACAAAAGGGCCTCCACTTCGTCGGCATAAACACAAGATCGCTTTTACCAAAAATAGCTGAATTGCGCCTATTTGCAGCTAGAAACAACCCTGCCGTCATATGTATTAGTGAATCGTGGCTCGACGATTCTATAACGGATAACGAAATCAATATTCCGAACTATGCTATAGAAAGATGCGATAGAAACAGACACGGAGGAGGCGTATGTGCATTCATCAGGGATACACTGGCATATAACCATCGCAAAGACCTACACAACTGTAATTTAGAAGCGATATGGATAGATCTCCTGCTACCCAAAACCAAACCCATCCTTATCGGCTCGATATACAGGCCCCCTAACCAGAGCGACTTTTTGGAACACTTCGATACGCTGTTAGACGGCATGCCTCCAAGCCAAGAAAAATACATCATCGGCGATATGAATATATGTGATAACAATAAAACTAGCTTACGCTCAACATACAGAAACACTCTCGCCAACCAAGGCCTTACTCAAATCATAACATCCTACACTAGACTCTCAGAAACCCCGTCATTGATAGACCATAT